>WBNM01028648.1:0-38049 GCA_013399055.1 Ramphastos sulfuratus | reverse complement strand
CTGGCTGGTTCTGGCTCTCTTGGCAGCAGGCCGACCGCATGGATGCCTCAGCAGGCATGGACAAAATAGCAGAGCGAGAGAGGAGCGAGAGCAAGCGAGCGAGCTTGTGCTACCTGCTCATCCTTTATATAGTTCAGCCCGAGACTGATGGGCCTTTGGACATAGACTAGCCAATTAGGATGGCAGTTTGCCCAGTTTGCCCATATTAGGTGAAGCTGGGGCTTTTGTGGCCACCACCCCCAGCTCGGAAGGAGAGGGGGCAGGGGAGCATGCCTGTGCAAGCCAGGACATGTACAAGCCCACCTTGGCCTTTTTTTCAGGCCTACCACGACAGCAGCCCAAACAGCAACCGAGTCCTGGGCTGCATCGAGAGAAGTGTGGCCAGCAGGGCAAGGGAGGGGATTCTGCCCCTTTACTCTGTTCTTGTCAGACCCTATCTGGAGTACTGTGTACAGTCCTGGAGCCCCCAGCACAGAAAGGACATTGAAGTGTTGGAGCGGGTCCAGAAGAGGGCTACAAAGATGATCAAAGGCCTGGAGCAGCTCTGCTATGAGGACAGGCTGAGAGAGTTGGGGCACTTCAGCCTGGAGTAAAAAAGGCTTCAAGGAGACCTTATAGTAGCCTTTCAGTATCTGATTGGGGCCTACAGGAAGGATGGGGAGGGATTATTTACAAAGTCTTGCAATGACAGGACAAGGGGCAATGGGTTTAAACTGGCAGAGGGGAGATTTAGACTGGATGTTAGGAGGAAGTTCTTTCCAGTGAGGGAGTTGAGGCACTGGAACAGGTTGCCCAGGGAGGCTGTGGCTGCTCCCTCCCTGGAGGTGTTCAAGGCCAGGTTGGACGAGGCCTTGAGTGACCTATTCTAGTGGGAAGTGTCCCTGCCTATGGTAGGGGGTTGGAACTAGATGATCTTTGAGGTCCCTTCCAACCTTACCATTCTATGATTCCATAGGACAAGGAGCAATGGATGTAAGTTGCAGCACAGGAGGTTCCACCTCAACACAAGAGGGAACTTCTTTACTGTAAGGGTCACAGAACACTGGAACAGGCTCCCCAGAGAGGTTGTGGCATCTCCTCTGGAGACTTTCAAGGCCTGTCTGGATGCATTCCTCTGTGGCCTGAGCTAGATTGTATGGTCCTGATCTGGCAGGGGGGTTGGACTCAACAATCTCTTTGGGTCCCTTTCAACCCCTGACATCCTGTGATTCCATGATCCTCTGAATTACTATAGGTATTTTTAAATTGCACATTGATAGGCAAGACATTCACCCATACAGTCTACAGGAATCCTTAGCATTCCCCAAAGGTTTCTGTGCCTGGGACTGGAAACCCTGTTATTACACGTCCCAAGTCCTTTGTTGGATCTACTGCCATAAACTTCTTGTAAGGAATTACTTCTCTTTAAATAAAAATTAGGCACACTTAAGTTTCAGCCAAATTTCCAGTCTGACTATCAGACTAAACTCAACAGTCTACACTATAGCACAAGGCTGATGTTTCAGCATAGGCTCTAAACGGCTCCTAAGTCTGACGGTAAAAATGGGTAAACCATAAACACTGAATACAGGTACCTGAGATGCCACCCTTCTTTAGTCAACTTATGTAACAGGTATGTTCTTCCATCCACTCATTTACAGCCCTGTAGCTCCTCATAAAATTAAAAGCCTAATTTGCCTCGTACTCCTATGAGTATGAACTAGACCTTTATCCTCTAAAACGCAAAAGGAGGATACACTCTATTATGAAGTACACTAGTGTATTCAATCCAAGCGAAGAAAATACAAAGCTAATTCTCTATTTCAGACCAAGATTGTTGGGATGTTTTTTCTCTTATTTTTCATTTCCTGGTAAGTCTGTGCTTTAATCCCAGAACTATCAGTCATTTGATTCCTCGATGAAAGTGTCCTGCAGAAAAGGATCCAAGAATAATTAGGAAAAATACAAGGTGTAAAATGCAGGGACCATGGCTAGATTACAAAGGTCCTAATGTCTGCTCCCAAAGTTGTTTCATCAGTGGATGTTTCATATAGCAATATTTAACAATTCATTTGAGAAGGAATCAGAGCACAGGTTTGCCCATGCTGAAGAAACCGACTTGACTCCTATGGCTAGAAAAAGAGACATACCACAGCTCTTTAATACTTTTTGTACAGTAAAACAGCTTCAAGGGGGCAAGTAGCAATCTAATACCTTGAAGGTGGGAAATGAGAGATGAAGGTCTGAACCCTTGGAGGCAGAAGGGGGAAGACTGGCTTAATGCAAAACTAAGTGAAATTCCACATTATGTGGAATGTCAGATCAGAGATCAACGGGTCCATGGCTTAAAAGAAAATTAACATAATTAAACAGCTTGATCATATATTATGTGCCAAGTTCAAACTCCTAAGAAATTAGGGTGATTAAAAGATAAAGAATTAATCAGAATCAAAGTCTGTCAAGTAAGTTTTCTCTCTTAACACCTTAGCATTCCTTTAAAGTACAAAAAAAAAAAATGGAATCCATTTAAACACCACTTTTACTCCATTTAATTCTATTTGCAGCAAAGTAATTTCACAGAACTAGGTCTAGCTATATTTCAAGGTCACCCTGCTGAATTCCTAACGTTCAAAGTTCAACAAAAATCAGAGTTTTATTTCCTTCAGTATGCACATCTAGATGTGATAGTCCTAGAAACATTCTTATTAAATCTAGAGGAATCAAGATAGCTATCCCTGAAGTCAGTTCAGAGATGAATATTTGAATGATTTGTTCTCACAAATCACGTATTAAAAAAAAAATTCTTGAAAAGCAAGCCCATGACTAAATAATAAGGAAATAATTACTAAATAATTAGGAAATAGACGTTTACTGAGCATTAACGAGAATGTACATTTCTGGGTGCTTTTGAACACCTAATCTGCAAATATAGTATCTTTTGCCACCAAACTTTTGCTTACATGAGGCCTGTCCTAACACAGCACTCTCAAACGCTCTCCTTTTATTCTGCTTATACTAACGTTTCACTTTTTCTCACAACAAAAGCAGACAGATCATCACTTAAAGGAAATAAAGTGGTAACCAACCTGCAAACGCCTGCCAGGAGCCATGCCCAGTGCGCAAAGCCACCAGGTGTCAGTGCAGCTCACAGAATGCCTCAGAAACAAGCTAAGGGTGTTCCTGCAAGCTTTTCAGCTTTTTAAAGCAGCATCTGGTTATCTTCCCACACGCACCATTCACACTCCCTCTCAAGTAATTCAGCAAAGTTGTGCTTCGTAGGAGCCACTAACCTGATTTTTTTTTCCCAGTTTTGACATTTAAATGCATCTCAAACTAACTTGGGGCAGATGACAATTTTAGAAATGCTTCCTTTGGCTGAGCTGTATAATAAGGATGGGCTTGACAGCTTCCCCTGCATGAAAGGAAGATACTTAGTATCTTTTCATGGTGAAAAACCACAACTCCTACATGGTCTTCTAACTGCTGTTTGCCAAAGAGCTGGGGAGAAAATATAGAAAACTATGAAATGCATATATTATGAGCTGTGTGCTAGTAACTCCCAAACCATCACAGAGCTGTTATTCTGCTCTTGGATTTACTTAAGGCACATGTGTACCTACACATGAACTATAAAGATCTTGGATCACATTAAAAACTCCAAGTCAAAATGAGTGAGGTTCGTTGAGTGTTCAAAACATTCGAAAATAAACACTGATTCTTGTTTTTACTCACTCTTCGGGTTCTGAAATTTATTGTTATATTGCACTTTATTCAGCCAGTGTTTCTCATCTGCCGTTCAGATTTGGTTAGCAATAGTCGCAAAATTCTGATTTAGCATAGACTAGACAGAGAATAGACTGTATTTCCTTCTGACAGAGTGGTTAAAGAAAGGCTCAGCAAGAGAGTTTCTTGACTTCTAAATACAGGAGCCATGAGAGGAGGAAAGCAGGCTGATCATCTTATACAGCACTTTGACTATTTGGTGGTGGTCTTTAAATACTTCGCCCTGGTAGAGCTCGTCACATCCAAGTTGTTACTGTTCCTTGATCAGGAACAAAGTTATGAGGCATGCCCAGAAGTTACCATGACTAGTGACATAAACTTATTTTCTAATAACTTGAGTCTCATGCTTTAGTCTAATTGTTTCTCATTTAAATCTTTCCTTATCACATCAACTAGAGCTTGTTGGCGTAGATGCTCTTTCATCACTACGTCAGGTGGATCCTATCTCTGCTCAGCAGTTCTGAACTCTCAAAAGAGGGCTCCTGCTGTCAAAATAACAAAATATCTGATTAAAAGATCAGCTGTATAACCAGATATTAGCGCACAGGACCAAACCGCTCTTCTTTCCAGTCTCTCCATCATCAGGTCTGCCACCCAGATCGCCAGGTATAAGCAAAAGTTCCTGCCAGACAACTATGTTCCTAACTAGGCTTTTGAAGGGAACTGGGATGGTGGTGAAAACTATTTAGAGTCACAGAAAATTTCAAAATATTTAGAATGACTTGGGCAAGTTACAGAAGCATTTTATTATTCAAGACAAAAAGGCAGATTACTAAATACATCAGTATACATGGGAACATTTTTATTCCAAATAGAAGCGACTGGTTCTCTATAAAGTAATTAATGTCACAATATCAACAAAATCAAAAATATATTTAGGAAATACAACCAAATGAAAGCCAGTAGTTTCCAATGAACTTTTATCAAATCAAATTGTTCAGAATTACGTTTGCCAAAAAGTAAATACAACCTCCTGCCCTAAATTTCCACATCCTAAATTAGAATTTCTTTCAATTCGACTACAGTGCTTCTGGTAGCAGATTTACTCTAAGCCACTTTTCTTATTATCACAATGCTGAAAGAAACCAACTTCTTCACAGTATTGTCCATCTTTTCTAATTTTTCTTACAGTTAAAGCATCTGATTTCTTATATTTCATCACCCACTTCACCAGACTTAGTTGAAACTTTGTCACAGATGCTTCAGATACTTTTTCTGTTTCTTTTTTCCAGTCAATGAAATGACAGGGGAGTTAAGAAGAGTTTGTGTCACAATTATAATCTGGTTCACAAAGGGAAGGACTGAAACTAGAATTTGAACACTTAGACTGCAAATTGGGGTTTTTATGATAACACTTTGTCAAGTGAAATGAGGCAGCATCTAGTTTTAGGGTAGACTGCATGGCTGGCAGCAATTAAGTCTTGAGCCACATTACACTCCTCATACAGAACATCCACCTCTAATTTCATTCCAGGGCCATAGTGCTTAAAATGAAGTAACAGATCCGGTTTACTAAGAAGCCTGTGAAACAGCACCTTAGCTTCATCACTCCAGCATTCCCCTGTGGCTGGAGCTATGTCATGTAAACAGCAAGAGTGTGCTAAGCGTGGTAAATACAACAGGCTGTCTGGAATAACCTTAAGTTTATGGATGTCAGAATAAGGGATACTCTACAGAAAGCCATCATCAATAAATTTAAGAACAGATTGACTTGTTACTTCACTAATTTCTGCCCTGTTCCACTCTGCTTCCAGTCCGAACTTGATCAAGCAGCTAGCACCAGGTGACACAAGTTCGTTTGGCAAAACTGGCAAGTCATCCGGAAGGTCAGAGAGCAGTAAAGATAAGTTTTGCATTACATTAAATAAGACTTCAAACTGGATATAGAAGTTTGAAGGATCCGTAACTGCAGTTGGAAACCCCAGATGCCTTCTGTCATTGTGCAGTAGCATCCATGTAACTGAATTTAACTTGAATGATGGATTAAATTCCTTACAGTCTGTATTACTGGATTTTCCTGGTCCAGTAGTCTGAAAATTACTTAAGAGCTGGTTCAAATACTCCTGAAGTAGAATTTCGCCTATTAAAATATCTACTTCCCAGATATGAGAGGATTCCAAATATCTCAAAAACAAGATCTTTATTTTCACAGTTCTGGAGTGCATTCACCATGTGAACAAATTGAATTTTCTTCAGGTTTTTAAACCAAATCCATTTACAAAACACAGCTTGTTTAGGAATACTTTTCACCTCATTGCTGAGCATCTTTGCATTATTTAAGCACACCATCTCACAGTTCCCATAATCCACTACAAATACTAGCATTAACTTCTCCCTGATAAATGTCTTCAGGACTTCTGTTCTATACCACTTCAAGTCCATTTCAGATTTTGACATGCATTCCAACCCCTCTTCAATGTCATCCACTCTAAGAAAATCACTTCTTTGTGCTTCTTCAATAAGCATTAAACTTCTCTAGTATTTGCAAATTCCTATGTAATTGTACATGAAATTCTTCAATTTCTGAAATACTGGTTACTTTTGCTCCTTCTACCTGTCCAGAATTTGTATCTCGAAGTAAGCCATTTGTGGGCACTTTGGAAGCAGTTTTCGTCCTAATAATAATCTCTCTTTTACTCCAACCACCTAACCCATTCCTAGACTTCCTAACTTGAGGATTACCATTTGTAATTAGAATTTGTTTTGGCCTATTTTCCCAATTATGCACTGGTGTGTTTTGACATCTGGTCCTGCCTTTTTTTTGCAGGTCATAAGATACAATCTTTCCACCACGAATTGCATCCATTTCCCACTGTTTTCTATGTTGCTGTAAGAACTTGCCAATGACTACCTTGTTATTTATTTTACTTACAATTAATTCCTTTGACTTTAAAGCAGGATGACAGAGTGAGTGAGAAGGCAGCTTTCCAACTGGAGATTCTTCTCTGTTCTCCAGTACAGTACTGACAGTATTTCTAAAACCTGTCTCTTCACTGTTCTGTTAAGCTGTCAATTTTGAAAACCCACTACACAAGCTTTGTGTGCTACATGCAGTTTGGTCTTCACCTACAAAATTCTGCTCAGTATTTGTCTCATAATACCCATCATACACCTGGCATTTCACTTCCTTTTTCAAGTGGACTATTTCAGCAATGTTCAACTACTTTACTACGTTTTTTGCCATCTTTTATGTGACGTATCACTCCTTTATCACTTCTAGCAAGTTGTCCTGTATAATTTTTCAGTGGAAATTCTTCTAGTATTTTTTCTTCAATTTTCTGACTTACACTGACATGTCCATCATACAACTCCACGACAAGCTGCCCATCTGATTCTCTGGATACAATTACAGCCTTCAGCAGTTTACCATGGAATGTTTTCTCAAACCATCTAGTAACTTTTGCTGGAATGTCTGTCTCTCTAAGATCTGATAGGCAACATTCAATAGCCTGCATGGGCGTGAATATTAGGTCAGTGGCAATGCTGGGAATAGGTATCAACTGGTCTCTCTCTACCATACTCTTATTTCCAAAATCCACAAAGTTAACACACAGATAGGATGTGGATTCCACAGGAAAAGCCAAAGCTCTATAAAAGAGACCATCTTCAAAATACCTGGCTATACATAACCGTGTACCGCTGGTGTCGTATTTTGCATCCTTTGACATTTCACTTATGACATTAACCTTTTGCATCAAAGCCTCTATTGTTTCAGTGTTTCGATTCAGCTGACAATAGAATTTTGAAGGACTATGTATGTAAGTTATATAAACCTCCTCTTCACTTCCAATTTTTATATTAAAAGATGAATAGCAAAAACTGTACAGAGAACCCAAAGAGGCAAGGTTTCTCAGATCAGTATATCCAGACTTTGTGACACCACATTCTCTGAGGAATTCCTCTGCTGTAACAGAGGGAGTCTGTAAGTCAATAACATTGCATAAACAGTTGGGGCTTATAAGAACAACAGCATAAATGGTACAAGTCAGCGGTCCCCTGCAAGTAGAAGTCAGGTCTTCAAAATGTCTACATACTTCTTCAGACGACTGAAATGAGTTACTCTGTAAGAGTACATTTTTAAGTCCACACCGAAACGCTTGACTTTCCAGAGTCAGGAAATCTGGAATAACAGACTGGAGATCTTTAAGTAAAACTCTTTCCCGATAACCATAGTCTACAAAAACCACATCAGCTTCATTTGTGGATACTTGTTGCAGAACGGTTGCTCTATACCACTTCCCATCTTTGGAATATTTAGCAACACAAGCAACCTGTCCCCTTTTATAAGGACTGGTATGTTCTTTATAGTAAGTCTGAATTTGTTCCATTAAGTTATTTAGCTCTGGCAGTTTGCTTTGCAACTGACATGAAAAATTTGCTGGAGAAACAATGCAAGAACATACCACTTCAAGAACAGTTCCTGGTTTAAAACCCAACTCTTTGTAAAATATTTTTTCCTTGGGTACCAGTTTGTGCCTTTTAGAGATACTACCTTTTCCAAAACAAGAAAGTACCACAGGTTCTTTCAGCACAGAAGCAGCACTGCTTAATGGTTTTCGCTCCTGAAATACTTCTCTATTTCCAGGCATCTTATTTTTATGAACATTAAAGACGCTCTGTGCATTTACTTTTTTATTTTTATATTTGTGGGGATTAAAATTTTGCTTTTTCCCCCCTAAATTTAGAACAGAATCTGGTGTCTTTTCCCAGTATTCAGCATATCCAGCTTGAAGCATACATGTGGCAACACTCCCTTGCTGCATATCATTCTTATACATTGCATTAACAATATACTTGTTGTTTTCCTTACCAATGACATGAAGCAGCAGAATGTTGTTAAGCACAATTTCTTTGAAGAAATCAATCTCCTTTTTAACCCACACATCATCAACAGGAAATATGCGAGCGAGTGCACAACACATAGCTAAAGCTGGTAAATCAGAAAACTCTGGAAGCAACGTTTTCACATCGTAACAGGGCACTATATCTCTATTTCCAAAATCCAAGAAAGAAACAGTAACGTTTACATGAAGCACTTCAATGACAACAGCTCGATAATAATGCATGTCTTTGCTATACCTGGCACAGCACAG
Organism: Ramphastos sulfuratus; assembly: GCA_013399055.1. Lineage (NCBI taxonomy): Eukaryota > Metazoa > Chordata > Aves > Piciformes > Ramphastidae > Ramphastos > Ramphastos sulfuratus. Next base: position 29,194 of record WBNM01028648.1, on the reverse strand, counting down.
AAAACCAGGTTTCGGGTCTTTAAGGGTCATGTCATCAACTCCACATTGGTTATACGTGTCTGCAATCTTTTTCATCAAGGCTTGAAATTCATTCTGATAGTCACATGTTTGAATGAAGAAGTCAGATGGATTTATAACATGTACCACAGAAGCAGTATAGCAAGAATTCACTCGCATTTCAACTCTTCTGCAACAGCTTGACAAAGAAATACTCTGTTTAGGTACAAGGTTTTCTACACAATTACTTCCAGTACAATCCGTAAGTGGACTGCAGCACTCATGACATGGTTTGTAGCTTTCAGCAATATCTGTGATTTTTGTGTCTGAAAGGGAGACACATGGTGCAGCTGCCTCATTCAGGTTTTTTGGATGTTCGGCTTTAATTGTAAGTTTTTTATTTTGCAGTGTAATGTAATACAAGTGCTTAACCTTACTGAATACATCGATACGGACACAAACAGAAGTTTGTCCTATCAAAGCCTGTGTAAGTTCTTTCAGCTGAATTTTTATCACATTTTCATCTTGACTACTGAAGCAAGACAGCACACACGGAAAGGAAATCATCGGTAATGCCACGAACTCTGCTTTAAGTTTCTGAACACAACTAGATGGCACAGCTTCACTATTGCCAAAATCCATGAACCACACTTCCACGTATTCAGACAGAACTTGTTTTATCACCCCCCTATGCCACTGTCCAGTCTGCCTTTTGGCAGCACACAGTAGCCCTAAACTATCAACAGATCTTTTATTTTCTGTATTGATAGCTTCATAGTACAAATTCATAGCCTTCGTCAAATCTTCCAGCTCTTTCTGCCATTTCTGCATCTGACAGTAAAATTTATTCTGGCTTATTGCAACAGTAATTTTTACAGTCTCTTCGCTGCCAACAGGTAAATGTGGAAAGAGATTATGCGGAACTGGCCAAAAATCTGTTGGTTTCTCAAAATTACTGCAAGTAAGCAATACTTTGACTGAATATTTCCGTTGCAACACCTGTGGCACTCTCTTATAATGCATTTCTTGAGGAAATGCTCTTAACATATCTATAAGAAGACAAAATGAATCTCCATCAATAAGTTTTCCTAGCTTCAGTTCAAGAACGTCACTAATGATCTTTGGCACTTCTAAAATAAACAGTTGGTATGATGTAACAGCTTTCACGTGACCTCTGATCTGTAATCCTACCAGAGATGAAAAATAGTTAACAGCTTTTGAATCCCATTTTTCTCCAAGAGGAAGTATACTTGCAAAAACACCCAAAACCACCTTTGGAGGCAGCTTAAAGAATTCATCACAAGCAGAAACAAGATGTGTTTCTTCAACGACCAGCACTTGTCCAGCATCTACAAGAAAAACCTCATAGGCATTCTTACTCTTCTCCAGAACTCTTCCTCTATGCCATGTTCCTTCTGCATCTTCCACCAAACAAAAATCACCAATATATACATTACCCTTTTCTTTGAACACACGTTGTATTTCATTTTGTAGTATGTAATAGTCAAGTTCACATCGTGCCTTGTATTGACCCTGAAACACTATAACCAAGGATTCAGGATGGCATTCTATATCAGTTATCTTCAGATTCATATCTACTGTGTTTGGTGAGAGAGTCAGAGAATCCATCCTGTCTGCAATGAAATGGGGTAAGATCAGTCTAATAATTTTCCATAGTTTTTGTCAACTAATTCCTTACATAAAAATTGTTCTCAAAATGCTTAATAGAATACAATTACACTTATATATAAAGCATACTAAACATTTAACAATGTCATATTTTATGCAAGCGGAATAACACTCCACAATTCTTTGTAAAGATATATTCAGGTAACACCTGGGGGGGAAAAAACCCCAGATGTTAGACTTGCTCTTGTGGCTACAGACTATTTTTATTACCTTACAATAATTCATTATCATAAAGCTATTCCCACAGTAACACACACAATGAAAGATTACAGTCAAGAACTGCAGCCCAGGCAGATGACACAGGGAAGATGACAGATAGGGGGAGATGACAGGGGAGTGAAAAAAGTAGGGATGTGAAACAGGACAGGCCAGACAATCAGGAAAATAAATGTAACTCTTCTCAAAAGAATGGAAACCAATTAATGTCATTTATACAATCACTACTCATCTCACAAAAGTTACTTTCATCCACTAAATTTAACTGCAAATCTCTTCAAAGGAGATGCAATCCAGTTATTCATTGCACTGGACTTGGCACTTAGAAGGAAGTTTACCTGCATAAGTATTTCCAGCCTGTTTCTCTCCTTTTTGCTATGTGAAAGACCAAGGACCTCCCCCTTACTCATCCTACTTTTTCTGTGTACATCACTTAAAATCAGTGACATGTTATAGCTCTGTGTTTTAGTTTACTTAATCTGGCTGTCTATACCCTGTTATGTATAGATGTAGCACATTTTAAGTTTTTTGTAAGAACACATTATCTACCTCCAATGTTCCTGTGCTGCTCATGAGCTAACAATGCTGCCAGGTGTTTTGTATTGTCTCAACAGTTCAAGTATCTTCAAACCCTTCGGATACTTGTCTGACCTTCATCTATATTCTGATCTTCAAGATCAGCTTCCAGTGCCATTTATACTTGTCAATGACTCTATGATTTCACCTTGAAAAAGGCTGTGTGTGCCCATAATTTAACCAAACAATTCTATGAAATAAAACTCTGTTTTACCACAGGAATTAGAAATAGACAGTTATCTATCAAATGCAATGTTATAGCTAAAATTTAAACTTAATAAAGCAAGACCTTCCTCAGCCTGCAAAAATATCAACTAAAGTGGCACGGTACATGCTTGTGGTAAAAAACTGTGAAGCTGTGAGGGATCATACAATCTGTTTTCAGATAAATGTTGATCCCAATTATTCCAGTTCCACAAAATAAGCAAGCAAACAAAACCCCCAAAAAAGTGCACGTAATCTGTAAGGCTTACCAGTATATCTCAGGAGGAGCCATTACACAAGGAAGGACAGAGAATGAAGGCTATCCAAGTCCTCAAAAACAGAACAAAGAACACACCCAAGCAACAAAGCATAACAAAAAAAACCAAACAACAAAACAAGTAACACAAAAAAAAAAAAAAAACCCACAAACCACCAGCTACTCAAAAAAAATCTAAATAAAATCAGTATCAGATCTCTGGTTGCAGAAACTCATAAGAAACGAAAACAAATTTGTGCATCATTTACTTGCCTATTCTCACAGCCCAAGAAACACCATCACACTGACACAGCCACACTACACAATCTACTGAGTCACCCTTTTTTTGTTTTACATTCACCTATACACCATGAATATGGACATATTCATTTGGAACATGCCTCAGCCCTCTTACCAACTCAGCATCTCTCTACAAGGAAAGATGACAGAAAAAATCATTACGAAAGTATCTCTAAATTAATTTATTGTACCACTTTTCTACATTCTTCTCCTGCACAACAAACACAGCCTGGAAAAGGTCCTCATATCCAGTTTAATCACCACATTACTATTTCAAAAAACAAAATTACAAAGTTAAAAGCCTAAACCTAAAGCCACAGTAAGCCCATTCATTTTTCGCTGTAACTCAGACACAACAATGGTCATCAAAACACCACACCAGCAATCAACAATCTACTTTCTAAGCAGGAGTGGTTACACATGATTTTTGTTTGCAATGCTTCAGCCATCAAAATCTATACTCTTATGGTGCATTAGTACTATACAAACACTGCATAGTAAAAATGCCATGTTTAAATGCAACCAAACGCAGGACACATGGCGGGTATCTGCACTGCTCCGCAAAGCAGCAGCTCTGTCCCAGGNGATGGGGGGGGGCGGCAGGCATTGGCGGGGCGCGGGGAGGTGAAATTTGAAAATTAAGGCTACCACCGCTCAGCAGCATTAGCCAGCAGCTTCCTTACCTCTCATACGCGCGGAACTTAGGCGCCAAGTTCAACTTAAAACCACCGCTGCCGCGACTCACGCCCCAGCGGAAAAATGGCGTCTGGGAAAGCAGCTGTGACACGCGGTTGAACAGAACGCACGCGCTACAGCACCACCGGGGGTTTACGCGGAGGACAGGGCTTAGGGTTTGATTGACAGGGGCGCCACGGCGGGTTCCAGGCAATCGGCATGTGCCGATGACAGAGGTTCCGCCCCCGCCCCGGGCTGCGGGTAGGATGGTGCAGCGCCGCGGTTAAGGGTAGGGTCCTGCCACTTCGCGTGGCGGTAACTTGTGCTGGTCAGTTTTCCTTTTGCTCTTTTTTGTTTGTTTGTCTGCTTTGATTTTGTTTTTTAATAAGTTTATGCTTTGTATCTGGCTCTTACTTATCAAATGCGTCCTTTACAATAAAGGTGCCTCTGGGTCAGTGGATCTTCTGGGGCTATCAAAAGATGCTTTGCGAGCTCTGATTCATTCCCTCTGTCAGAAAAATTCTCCAGGATGGTAGAAGAACATCGTAACAAGGAGAAAAGTGCTGCCCCATTTTCTTTGGCATGCAAGTCGTGGGTTTTCTAGGAGAATTGTCCTTGGGATTTTTTAGAGAGAGGTTGTTGGTGATGTTTTGTTTTGTTACTGGTTTTGGGTTTGTTTATGGCCAATATAAGCTTAGTGAGATAATTGTAATACAGAAAATAAACAAGAAGTATAGTCCAACAAATACCAACTGATACTACCTATCTATTACTAATTTCACTTTTTAGAATGAGTTCAGATGTGTGTAAGGATTTCTAAGGATTTACTTTCTAAATTTTATGTTTTAGTTTTTGTTTTTTTCTTTTTTTCCACTGGTCAGGGTTACGGCATCATAGTTCTGCTTTGCAAAGTTAGGAAAGAGAAAAGCTACTTTTGGAGTTCTTACAGATAATGGTCATCTCAAAATAGAGATACTGTATTCAAATTTGGACAATATATGTTTAAAGCAGTATCATAGCTACTTTAATAAACCCTAGAATTTACAGTTCTTAATTTAAATTTGCAGATAAGCAGGAATATTGGCCTCGCTCAAGGTTTTTGTAAGAACTACTTGTACCAATCTATTTCTGGCACACACTTAGCTTTACATTTCTGAACAAAATGTGTAGTTTATTTTGCATCCTTATGTTGACCAACGTAAATCCAGCACTGGTAAATTTGGAATACTGGATTTTGCCTTGTCTGAGTACCTATTTAACGGAAAATAACAGTATACGTATTTTGAACTATAAAGTTTTTTACTTTCTTTCATAATGCAATGCAGTAATGTTCTCTGTACTCCCTCTGTAACCCAGCCTGCCTATTTTGTATTCAGCCCACCTCATCCTCCCCCCTCCCCTCAAGTAACAGGAGTATGCTTCAGTGTTTGGAGATAACCTACTTCTACTTAAGCAACTCCTCCAGAAGACCTTCCCACAGGAAGAGTCTCAAGTACCTCTTAGAGAAGATGTGGACTTAAGGAATATCATAAAACCTCTTATTAAAATAGGTAACTGTTCCACTTTTTAATTTTTAAGAGGAACAGGCTGCCATAACAAAGTACTTTGGAATTGTCTCTTATGGGGTTTGATTAGGTTATGGCATGCTAAAGTATATAGGCAGAGGAACTTGGGCTCCATGCCTTAGATCCATCCCTTTCCTGCTTTCACCTGCAAACCTAAAAATTCATAGGTGATATTTGATTGCCAAAACTGGTCATTTTTATTGCATGTAAACGAATTGCTTTTCTAAAAGGCGCTGAAGCATTTGTCTTTGTCCTTTAAAAAAAAAAATAGCTTTGAAAGGGAAGATGTACTCAACACCGAAGTACTTAGTGGCAACAGCCTAAATAGAAGAGATTTCAAAGTCTTCTTAATTGGAGCGATAGCCACTAGGTGGCAGGAATAACCACAAGTTTAGCTGGATGCTTGGAAATACGCTTGTGTTGCTCCAGTAAAAGGAAGCAGCGCAGGAGGGACAGTTCAGTCTGACCTATAGTGAGTTATGAGGGTGTGTGTTCTGTGGAGTTTCACTCGAAGGATCGTCACATTTATCACGCCGTCTGAAACTAGTTTAAAGTGTTCTCAGATAAACTGAACTAACTCTTGAAATACAGTGCCTATTTACTTAATATGCTGTTAAAATTTCATTTCTAGTATTTTACTAGATCATGTGTCAGTCTTGCCACTGCTGTATTTTTCACAATTATGATAATATCATCACTTATAGTATCATCACTTATATGAAATTAGTCAATTGCTCATCAGCTTACATATAAAATAGCAGAGCATAGGAACAGCTTTTACAAAATACTCTTGACAGTTGACAGTAGTTACTATTGCTTCTTAAAATACACAAATACAAATTTTGGTGGTAATAAATGTTAGAGAAGAAAGAAGTTCTTTCGCCTGTTGTACAGGTGAAAGAACAAACCTTGTGTTCTATACTAAAACTAATGTGAAAGTATTCAGAAGCTAGACTTGGGCATTCCATGGATAAATTCCTAGTTCTTCAGCATTGGTGGTGGAAAAGTAGGGCTAAATTGACAGATTAAATGACCATACAGGAAAAAGATTAACCATCTTTGTAATAGAACTTTAATAATTTCAATTATTTAGATTCAAATAGTTCCATTTTGTGTAGTAAATACTATATTTCTAAAGATCAAAAAGTTTGAGATTTGTTGGTTTGTTTTTCATTCTAAGGTTAGTCTATTTTGAGGAGGAAAAGTCGCTTATGCAATGGCAATTCTGTCATTAGAAATACTGAAATAATGTTTCTGATGAGTGGTGAAACAAACTTTATGTGTAGTGATGGTGGGTGAGCTAAATGGATTGTGACTCATGAAATCACAACAACTAAGAGGTGGGAAAAGACCTGTTAAATCCTCCAAATGCCTCTGAAGAGACAAACTGAATGATCTAATAGTTTTTTAACATTATTCATTTTTATGGTCTGTATCAATTAAGTAAGTTCTGGCCCCAACCCTATAAGCTGTATATGAAGAAAGAGCTATGGCCTCTTGCAGAGCTTAATGAACACCGTGAGTGTCTGCAGAGCTACATATTTTGAATTATTCAAATCTGACAACACTTGTTTGGTCTTAATTCATATTCATATAAAATCTTAGCAAACCATTTATGAATTTTGCACCTTCAACTAAAAATGAAACTTCTCACACTGAACAAAAGAATTCTTTTTGTTCAAGCACTGTCTACACATGTGTCCACTGAATACACAAAGTTTAAGGAGCATAGCCTCATCTGGAATCCTTATCTACAGTTTTAATTTAAGCATAGAAACGTATGTCAGAAAAGGCAGTGGCTTTGTTTCATTCCTCTGTTAGATTCCTCCGTTTCATTGTTCAGGTATATAATCTGCCAAAGGCTCTTTTATTTAGGCATGTGGAAGATCTATTTCTGTTTCCCACTGTAGCTCCGCTCAGCGTCTTTCAGGCTGATGTCCAGTCCATGGTTATAGTTAGTCTCATGTTTGTTTTTTTCCTTAAAGCCTTATGATGTTAGACTTCAGTATTAATCATTATATCCATCTCGTTAAAGATTTTACATCTTGTCTCTGTTTACAAACAGAATGGATTCTCAAAAACTCTTTTCTGGCATTTATCATTGACCATTTGTAGGAAATTTAAAATTAGAGTGCAAACAATAGCAATGGTCATTACCACATATGCTTGCTTTTCACACTTTAAGCACAACCTGTTCTTTCATACCAGGGATCTCATATGTCCATACATACATGTGTGGCCTTTAGCACTAGTTCTATTTTTAACTAATTACCGAATCCTGAATTCAGGTAGGTAGAAGTAGTTTGCTGTGTATTGAAATAACTGCATAAATAATTTCATCCATTTAGAGATTGCTTCGAAATAGATTTTAAGTTAAAATATTTTAAAACTACTTTTTTGTTGTTGTTGTCTTTGTTGTTGGGTTTGGTGGGGGTTTTTTTGTGGGGTGTGAGGGTTTTNAACCAGCACAATTGGTTGGTTGGATTTTTTTTGTTTATTTATACAACAAAGCAAAAATACTTCTGTGCTATGATTTTTCAGACAATATACTGGATAAGTATGATATACTACAGCGGCTTTTAATTGCTGCAGGGTGCTGATCCATCCTTGGAATTGAAGTACAGGATTTTGTCATCACATTTATTAAAAAGGAAAAGACAGGCTGAAAATCACACTAGCACAGAGAGAAAATTTTGCTCAATGGCAAAACTCCCACTGAATTCACTGAAACAAGGATTTCACTCCATATATTTAGGCAACAAGAGAATCAGTCTATGTGTTACTAATACTGTGTGGAATGTAAAAAACAGAAAGATTTTCAGTATATGTTTGGCTTTTCACTCTTCATGCTGCAGATTTGTTTTGTTTCTCAAGTCCCCTAAAGCAAAAATGATACACAGGAAATTTTCACTTTTAAGCATCTGCTTTCAAAATCAGACTTGCACAAGTGCATCCATGCACTTGAGAGCATTTCACTGAGTTTTTCACCTGTAAATTTGATTGTAGGATCAAGATTCCAAAGATGACAGTGCCACAGCTGAAAAATAGAACTTGCTCGGTAGCATAATTTTTCATTTGAAATTCACTCCCACTTGACCCAGAGTTTGGCCGCACTTGGGAAATTATGTAAGTCACACCTTCTGATCCAGACTTTGTGTTAAGCTCTTTTCCCAGCATTCAGTCTACTCTTAAGTTTTCCCTTCTCTGTCATGTAAAGTGGTATTTCTGGGCAAGTGGAGATTTCTGCTTCATATACTTTACTTTTACTTGCAGTCTAAGCCATGTAAAACACATTCAGTCCTTGTGCATAGTAGGGTTTTGGTACCAGCTCAACTGCCTTAGTGCAAAGCCTAGTCCCCTTATGCTCTACACAGATGTGCTGTGAGGTTTACCAGTGCTTCATACCTTGGTTTCAAAACAGCAACCTCTAAAACAGTGGCTAAATAAGGCTGAATAAACATAATTTCAAACATTACCCAATGGATTTCCATATAAATTTTTATAACTACTTTTTATTTTTTGCATTTAGATTTCTTTATACAGTAATAAAGAATGTTCTAAACTAAGAAATTAACTAATTCCCACATCCTGCTGAACATAAATACCACCAAAGTGCTTGTAACTCATGTTTTATGTAATGCATGGTCTTGCCTTAAAATATCTAGTGTGGTGAGACCAACATTTAAGATAACTTGTATGCTCCTGAAAAATAAATGATGATGACCTGCTAAGACTGCTATTGCTGTATCTGCAACATGCAGAGGTAAATATGCGGTCAGTAAAAGAAACCTCACATACAAATTACTTTTTTCATATTCTAAAGAGGTTTTTGCTTTCTTCTTGTATGAAGAAAATACATTTCTGACAATTTGTGAAAACCTGAATGCTTTTGAAAATAGAGGCAAAGCGCCAGGTCCTGCACCTAGGTTGGGGCAACCCTCGATATCAGTAGAGGCTGAGGAATGATGAAACTGAGAGCAGCCCTACAGAAAAGGACTTGAATGTACTGGTGGATGAGAAGCTGTACCTGAGCCAACAATGTGCACTTTGCAGCCCAGAAGCTAGATGGGACCCTGGTCTGCATGAAAAAACGCATGGCCAGCAGGTCAAGAGAGGTGATTCTGCCACTTCACTCATCTCTGGTGAGACGTCACCTAGTGTACTGTGCCCAGCTATGGGGCCTCCAACACAAGAGAGACAGGGACTTGCTGAAGCAGGTCCAGAGGGGGACCATCAAGAGGATCAGAGGTCTAGTGCACCTCTCCTATGAGCACACTTGATGTGGTCCTGGGCAGCCTGATCTAGTTGGAAGTGTCCCTGCTGACTGTTGGGGGTTGGACAAGATGACCTTTGGGGGTTTCTTCTGACCCAGTGCATCTGTGAATCTGTGAACAGAAAGGAATTTCCTGATCCACAAATCTAGTATGTTGCTTCTTGCATTTTTTTACATATGATTCAGTTCTTAATTTACATGCTTCATGCAAAGATTATTTGGTTTGAGAATTTTTTTTTCTTCTTCTTCTGCCCTTGTTAAAAGGTTCAGATACTAAGCTTTTTGGTGAGAAACAAAGTATCCTTACCTTACTTGATATTTGTATGTATAGAACAGTGACATACTGTTTTGTTCAAAACACAGCAGATGAAGAATACCAAATGAAACATATAATTGCAATTACTTATCAATTAAAGGAAACTCACAGTTTTATAACACCATTGCAAAACATATCTCCATCAGAGAAAAAACGTAATATTATAATGTTATTATACCATTTCTGTCCAGATTTTAGGTAAGATTTATCAGAAGGAAATTGTCTTTCCCTTTATTTTATTACAGTATATTATCAACTTTGTTAAGAGCTCCCAGTTAACAGAAGCTACAAGAATGTGTTCTCTTGGGCAATGCATCTGTAAATTAGCACACAACTTAATGATACTCAATTTCTGTAGGAAGCCTAGGACTGTGTTGATGTCAAGTGGAGATCTTCAAGTCTAATTGCTTCAAATTATGGTTGGTAAGCCCTGTGACATTTTCCATTTTTGAAGATGAATGTAACATTACTATGTTTGTATGGAAACTTTAAGACTACATATTTTGTATTTAATGAGATCCTTATTTATATGTAAGTACAATAATCTGGAATCTTTCCCAAATATCTTATTTCCCAATGAATCCTACTGCAAAACTAAAGTTTATGCTTGAGAGAGTCATTGTAGGCTAAAAATGAATAAATTAAAATAAAAATCAAGCTCTCATGCACTTTTTCTGAGTTTAATCAAATGTTAGTATTTGTGAAGCAGATTGTTAAATTCTCAGTAAGTTTGCAATGTATAAATCACAGCTTTTACCTGCTAATTCATTCATTAAGCTCCATAATCTATGGATAGATACTGTCAATTAAAAACCAGACTCAAAGAGAAGGAAGACTTTGATACCTCTATTACATTTTAATATTAACAAATTATTGAAAGGCTGTGTTTAAGTAATATATTATGAAATTTGCACATAAGCCATTTGCAAAATAAGAGGGAAATTTACCTTTATGGAAGACAGTGACAGATTTACCATTGAATTTGGAGACATCTGGATGTTTTCGTGGTGGTAAGTTTGATTATTTTATGTAAGATCTGGGAGAAAGGATGACAGTTCTTATGGATAGAGCACACATTGCTATGGTTTTGTCAGGAGCCAACAAACACTCTTTCAAAACCTTTCTCAGCATGTTTATAGACTCCACTTGAGTCAGGAACTGTTTAATAGTGGAAAGTTTGGATGCAGTCACCTTATTTTGGAGAGTAAGTACTGAGGGCACAACTGTATTATACTGAGTGAAGGGGCAGAGAATAATCCCAGGTCCTGTTTGACACACCTAGGGCACATGTAGCCTCTGCGTGTGGATTTCTAAGAGTCTGAGTTCATTCCCACCAGAAAGGATTCACAGTGACATTTCCAGATATTTCTACAAACTACATTGTCACTTCTCTAATGTAAAAGAAGGATTATTAAAAGCAGAAATTACCTCTACAGAGAGCACATCCCATTATAAGAAAGCAAGCAACTTCTATTTTGTCTGAGCAAGATCAATTTGAATCTGACCTGACAGTTTGTTACTGTAGTTTTCATTGTTGCATGAGATAATGTAGGGGACTGGAACAGGTACGAGGAGCTTGAGGGTCACATTCATTCAAATGGTCATGGAAGTGATTCGTTCTCTCAGGTATTCTGTGTCAGGGTGATCTTTCAGCTAAACAAGTCAGTGTGATCTGACACTGAGCATTATCTGTTCATCTGAGCACTAAAGTGTTTGCATAATTCTTATCATCCCCCCCCCCCAAAGAATTACACAATGTGCAATACCTCTAAAAGGCCTTATCAGGAATCTTTTGTAGCAAGAATTGCCAAGCCTAAAAGTCAAAAATGTAAGTAATTGACAAAACCTAAAGTTATTCAAGAACTATATTCTATTGGGAGTGCATATCCAGAAAAACAGAAGTCAGAAGATGAATACGTGTTGAATATCAGAAGTTTATACGAATAGTAGCTTTGAATTGGCTTCCATGGGTAAACAAGATGAAAGAGTTGATTGCACAGACTTCATCGTGGATTGTGCAATTGCATTGAGGACCTACTTCAATTACTATGCTGCTCTGACATCCACTGTCTTCAAATAACGTATTTTGTCCTTGCTTAAACCACTCTCCACTGTAGTCACACCTTCAGGTACAGAGTCAACGTATGTCAAAAAAAGCTGCTGTGAATTCTTATAAAATAGCCAGACTGAAAGTCAAACAGTGCCCTAGAACCTTTGAATTACACTATTCACAAATTTGTTAAAAAAACAAAAAACAACCCCACAAAACCCAAAACAAACAAAAAAACACACAAAAAACCCAAAACCAAACAAAGAAAAAAAGCAAAAGCAAACAAAAAAAAAAATTAGTTAGATCCAAATATTATTTCAGTGAACAATATAATTTTGAAGATTTATGTTTTTCTTAACAGGCTTGGCATTTTTGGGACTTGCCCTCCTGAAGAGAACAAGAGAACCCCACAAATACATATTTGGAAGCAATTAAAACATTACTAAACTTGAAAATTAAAAAAAAACAAAAACCAAAACCAAACAAACAAATGTTAAAAACACCTCCTCTTTACAATCCAGAAACTTGAGACGTGCTTTAACAGGTTTGGGTAATTTTATGAAAAATAAAAGAAAAATAGCTGTAGTAAGATTTTTTTGTTCTCACTTTAAATTTCTCATGAATACCAATTAATCTGTTTCTGTAGCATTAGCTATGAATTTCCGAAATTCATTCAGAGCTCTCTCCTAATCTGTCTTTATCCTTGTCTTTGATGCTTACCATGAGACTAGGAAATTTTAGCACCAAGAAGTATGTAGTACACTGATAGAGGTTTTGAAGGTGCATAAAACTTCACAACTCAATGGGCTTTGATAGAATTCTCTCTTAAACAAATAAATTCTGCCTATTTTGCATTTGAAATGCCAAACTTTCTTTGTGGTAGCTTTTTTTCAGTTCTTTTTAAGGAGATTAATGTTTTTTCTCTTTGCTAGTGCCACAACAAACTTAGAATTTATTTGCCACATTTTTTTGTCTTAGAATATTCAAAATAGACACCTCCAAAATCACAGCCCAGTGCTGATAAATTTCTTTTCATTTATGGTTTTAATATATATCAAAAAACTCTAATGATACCAGGTTGAATCAGAAATCTGGCTTAAGTGCTAAATGAGGGGTAGGGAAGTGTGATACCCATGGGTCTCTTAAGATCAGATCATCTCACAAGGCTTCCACCTTGACAATCTGTGTTGAAATTGTGTCTCAAAACCTTTTTTTTTTTCACTATAGATAGGAAACATTCCACTAGAATGACTGCAAGTGACCGTACCATGTACAGTGGTGACAGTTATTTTCTATCCAAGTAGAAACAATCTTGTAGTGGACAGATACAACTCTACATCTTTGTTTCCAACTACTTTGGAACTGAGAAGACTTGATAATTGGCATCTCTTAAGAATGCTTGCTTAACAGTATACTTGTAACATATATCTGTATCACATAGGTATGTTACAAGTATGCAAAAGAAAGTCTCATTGTATAAGAAATATATAGCTGCTTTAGAAGTTTACATATATCTGATTATTTTATTTTTCCCTCATAGGAGATGGTGAAAGTCTGCGAGTTAAGTGTTTGCCTAGATGAACTGAGGCCATGTTTCAAGAGTGATCTAACACTTGATGAAGTAGTACTTGAGAAAAGGGTCCTTGCAAACAAACCCGAAAGACAAGGATGTATTGGTAATTTTCAAGAGAAAAAAAATTACGAGCAAACTTCACAAACAGGTCTATGGAAAATAGTCTAAAGGGTAAGGATGCAAATCTTTCTTTGGAATCAATAAATTAAGCCAGAGTCATAGTAATTTCAGGGAGTAGATCACTGAAGATAAACAGTATACCTGATCTACCAATAAAGCAGAGTGAGTGAAGATTGTTCAGTCTGCAAAACAGCACCTTAAAACTTGGGAGACTGTACATTAAAGTTGGTAAACACATGCTCTAAATTTTTGAGCTGACTCAAACTAGAAATTGTGCAAATCTAGAAATGGGAAATCCTGAATTTATCTTGAAAATTGGTATGCTACTATTGATTGTAGATTGTAGAATTAATGATGCTGTTAATTAGATTCATTACCTTCCTTGGCCTTGGTAAATTCTAATTTGCATTTTTCTTTAACTAGGTCAGAGTTTTAGCATTCATTTAATTTGATTTTTTCCCCTCTTTGCTTATGAAGAACAGTGATCCAGGTCTCAGACTGCTAAATAATTTGTAGTAATTACAGTATATGTACAGTATATAAATACATAGACGTCGCACTAAAAAAGCTCACACATTGATATCATGATCCTGTCCTTACAAATATGGGTATTCCTGATTCATGCACCTTATGCTACTAATACTAGAGAGATTTACCTACATTTAATTGCCAGTATTAATTCTAGGACTCACAATAATGAAAGGAATTTAATGCGTTGATGTTACTCAAACTGGGAAGTTTAGGATTATTGAGTTGTTTTTATCGGACAACGAAGAACATTTTGGCAAAAGAAGAGGGAGCAGCATTTTGTACATGAAGTAATTTAACTATCTCTGTGCTGCCAACAGCTCTGTAGGAATTGACAATAAATGTTTGTGAATGGCTGTTTTGATTGTATTGTTCCTAAGTGTCATGATCAGATGCTTCCTCTCAAGCAAGCTGCACTTTTATGGAGATTTCAGTATGAGCAGAATACTGGAGACATTATCCCATGAGTGTTAAAGTATCCTCATAACATCTTAAAATTAGAGAACAATTATGAGCCAATTAATTATAAATGTAGATATGAGAGTGTTAGTGTTAACTGATGTTATTTTGGTAGCATGCTAGGTCCTGAAAAAACAAAATACAAACAGTTGCATAGAACTGAAAATTCAGAGAGGGATGAATGCTACGGGATCAACTATGCAGAAAGGGGAAACTGGCACAAATGGATTTGACTGAGAGTTTAGGGAGTGATGAAAGGTTATAAAGAAAGTAAAATGACATAAGGAGAAAGCCATGTTTGGAAGTCTTAAAGAGAATTTTAGTAATTTTAACTGTACCAGGAATAAAAAGATTTATGTTAATAATGTTTGTCTGTTTCTAGAAATGCAAAGATGAGCTGCCAATAATGATGCAGAATAGGCAGAAATTTTCTAGAAATATTGTTACTTTTATTTTGGATAGCATAATAGGTGACTCCACAGTAAGGTCTAAAAGCAAGCAACGAAGATAGTAGATGTCATCCATTATAATGTGTAATTTTACCTAAGCATATAGGGATAACTTACACCCAAACATGTTTTTTGCAATCAGCTCTGTTTTGAGAAGTGATTGGACCAGATGACCTCCTGGGATCTCTACCAGGCAAATTTCCTGTATGATTCTATGATCTAACTGGTAAATGGGATCAACCATTCAATGATTAACTTTCGTAATTTATGGATTGCTTTCGTACACAGTTTGGATAACTGAATTCTCCTACTGACACAAATCAGAATGTAAGGTGTGTAAGATACTCATTTATAATTGTTAAAATAATTTCTCTGAGAGAAAGAAGGGCAACTAAAAACTCAACTACACAAAGAGTAAAGAATTCCTCAAAAATATTGAGGAAATGTAAAGTTAATGACATAACTTTACATAACATTTCATCTTAGTTCATATCAAATATAGAAAGAAACGTCTTGTATTTGGGTGGTTCAATTCAAAAGATACAGCTTTTGAAAATATTAGAATCATATAATGGGCTGGGTTGGAAGTGACCTCTGAAGGTCATCTAGTCCAGCCCCTTCTGCAGTAAGCAGGGGCATCATCAACTAGATCAGGATACTTCTAAATTCCTGAAGTGTCACAGAAATGCCTCTGTTCAGTTCTAAAACTGTTTTTCTAATATTTCCTTTCAGAACAAAAAGATATGATTCAATCTTGAAAATGCCTTCCCATCTTAAGTGGCAGTAACTCAAGTATTGCTAACAGCATTGTAATTCTTCTTGGTGCTTGATAACTGAAATATCCAGTGTAACATATTTATAGTGTATCTTTACCAAACCTCTTAATTGCTTCAGGCATCAATTATTCTTAACTGACAGTTCCATGTAGAAATGACTGTCACAGGAATTGTTTCTCATAGAGGCAGTAATTTACTTTTGACCATTTTCTTAGAGTGGAGCCAAGGTTTTGTAACTCTCCTTTTTTTTTTTGCATTTATTTCCTTCACACCTGGGGATGAAAGAAATGAGCATGTGATGAGCCTGTCTGTAGGTACTGCTAGAAAACTGGTAGTGGGGCAGAAAGAAAACTGAAATCCATTTGGGCCTTATCAGAGTCTTTTACATCAGCACACATGTGAGCCATGAAACAGAACTGGGAAGAAACATCAGTGTGTCACCAGCTGTCAAAAGAAATTAAAGGGAACTTATTCTTTGAAGTAGAAAGATTTCAGTACCAATTACTTATAATGTACAACGGTCTTGATGGCAATTAAGCAAGCATCTCAGTGACAGCTCTGAAAACTGAAAAATAGGTACAATAACAATGAATTTTTAATGAATTTGTACAGTTTCCTGGTAACTCTAAGACATTATCTGGGAGTAGAACCTAAGTCAGTTGTTTTCTGTACTGTCATAGTCAGGAGGGTGCATACTTAGACAGCTGTGAATGAGTGTGTACTTGCTTATCTCATTTTTCTGGATAGATTTTATAATTCCTTCTGTGATTTTTTTTTTCCTCCTCCTTACAGTTTTATGATTCCATGGAGAATAGGGGGACAGGAGTACTTATAATCTCTAGTTAATAGTAGAATAATGAATATAATGATTCAGATTCAGTTTCATTGAAGAGATTAAAACACTGGTATTTCTTGTCTGTTGAACGGACTCAGTGGAATTCAGGTAGGTTAGATGATAGATGAAAGTTCAGTGTAGTAAGTTCTTAGCTGAAGACAATTTTGACAGGCACCCTTGTGAATCTTTTTCAGCTGCAAGTCCTGTGTGGTATTTGTGCAGGGAGCAGGACTCTTATCTATCGTGCTGACTCTACCACTGTTTATCAGTATTGTGTATGTAGGTTAAAACTGGTGTCAATGAGTGAATGAACTCAGGCCTGAAACCAGTGTCTGCCTGTACCTCCTGTTTACCCCAGTCCTTATCAGAGAAGTTATAAAGAAGCTGTTCTACCTGAACCCATTTGGATTATAAAGAAGCGACAAGAAATACCATGCTTTAATTACTAAGATCCCAGATACCTGGACTTTGCACATAGCAAGTCTCTGTTGGCTGCAACCTTTGCACAGCACAATAAATATGTCTGCTGCATGACAGTGAGCTCACAGAGGTGGTAACAGAAAAAAACAGAGTTTGAAGTGAGTCAGGTAAAAATACTCTTAAATGCAAGAGGAACCACTGCTTTACAGCAAGTGTATGCTCTAATTAATTTGAATAAAGTAATTACCTTAATAGAGGAAAAAAGTCTTTCAGTACTGTTAATGAATCATAGTTTCATAGTGATAGTTGATTTTTTACTCAGACACAGAAGTCAGATATAATCAAAAAATTGTACATTTTCACGAGAAGAACAATGTGCCAACCATGCCAACTGTAATACTAGATGCACTCTGATACACTTTATGGAAAACTAAAAGCAGATAATTCGAATTGTATTTGTTTTCATGTACTTTTTCCCCCCCTGGGAAGAGCAGAGAAAATGCACATAATACTTTCATACATTTCCCCTTTGCATTTTTCAGTCAAGTTAAGAGACCTATAATTACAGTGTTAAGAGTTGTAATTTTTAAGAGAACTGTGCCTAGAAGAGCATTTCTTAACACTTTCAGGCACCAAAGTACAAGTGATATAAATGGGATTGCTTGAAGTAGTGGCATGACCTGGTATTCACATTAGGTACATTTATGTATTACAAGATTCTTAAATGTTTTTGGAAAGCTGGGTCTTGCCATTATTTTCTTTTCATTGGTTTTAATTGTTTTAGATTAGAAAAAGAAATGCAAGCTGTTAATAAATCACTATTCTTTCATTTTTAAAAAGTAATCCAGATGTAAATTTCAGAAATATGAATATTTTATTTCCCAGTGTTCACACTGACCTGGTTATCTTTAATACACGTTTTGCAGGGAGGTAGTATAGAATACAGTGCAAGGAAATGAACTGAAGTAACACGAAGTCTGGATTTCATCCATTTACTTTCAAAGGGCAAGATATAAAAAGACCTTTGAGCATACAAAATTCAATGCAATTAGGATTTTAGGCAACTGAGTTCATCAGAGTTGTTGATATAAAACTTGGGCACCTCAGATTTTGCGAGTGCATCATTTCAGTGAAAATTTAATTTGGTGCCCAAATGTTTTACACTCTCTGAAGAATCACCATCTTTGCTTCTCAGTGGTGCTCTCTTCTGTAAGGTAGTTTATGATTTACAAACAAGACATTTCAACATCTACTCCTTTGAGAAGTCAGTTCAATCAGTGGTCTCTGAGCACCTCTAACACACATGGAGAGCATTTATTTCAACACAAAGTAAAGCAGTCACAGACAGTTTCATCCAAAAGTACAGCTGTAGGAACCATCAGGCTTGTGTATAACAGTCTAGAGAGTTAAACCAATTGTGCAGGAAATGGAAGTCAGGGTTTCCAGACTCTCCTCACTCCATAGATGTTCTGACTTTGCTTGGCTTCCAGGTGACTGCTCTGTCCCTTAGCTGATAGACAAAAATATGATGCGAATGAGTCACTGCTCCTCTTACTAGATAATTTAGTAAGATTGTAAGAAGTAACATAGTAAGAAGTAAATTTGAAGAGCATTTCATTTTTACTTTTACTCAGATATTTTTTCTGCTTAGCATAGCCCAGCTTTTCACGCTCAGTCAGAATTTCATCCTAGATAAAAAGTTGTGAGCAAGCAAAGAATACAAGGCTAAGCTCTGTTTCTTACAAATATAATTTTGTCAGCATAGCACCATCTTTTTTATTTCTAGGGAGATGATAGTAATAGTGATAGTTTACTGATTCCTTGAATTAACCTCAGCTTGAAATATTTGTTTCTAAGAAGTGATGCTTAATCATATGTGCTTTTTAGTGGAAGAAACACCGTAACCATTTTACTTTGCAAAGTACACAAAATAAAAGCAAAGAAATTAAAAAGAAGCAATGAACTAATTGAACAATCAAGGAAGTAGAGAGCTAAACTTTTCCAGGGACAGCTGATAGTGTTGGAGGGGTACAAGATGATACAACACACTCCTTTAGATTATTATTCTAGCTATCTCTGTTATGAGGAAGAGATGAGGGAATGAGAAGTCGGTTGTGATGCAGGTAGGTACTAAAATAGAAGTGTGAATCACTTCAACTTCCCATTTGCCCTGCTTTGAATCACATTACAGAGCAGACTTGGAGAGCACAAACTGAATTCCATTCAAATGAGATTAAACCAGGTGTGCATCATAAGCTCTCCAGTCTTAACTTGTATTGTTTGAGATCAGATCTAAATTAGTCTGAAGTCCACAAAAAGTGGACCAGCCATACTATGGCTATTAGGTTCTCAGCATGAACAATTTTGCTCTGCATGTCCACTCCTTTTGTTCTGCAGTACTTACTAGTGAAGATAAATGTCCAGAAAGAAATTATGTTTTTCTACTGACTGTAGATGAATCTGAAAAGATTTGCCAAGTCATTGCCTAAGTGACTGAGTAAGCTCAGTGAATATCATCTGTCTTTTTTTTTTCTTTCTTTTTTTTTTTTCCCCCCTACTTTGAGCATTAGCTGCTATGTAATCCTCTAGCTCCCTACTGTCAATTTGTGGCAAATACAGAGTTCAGTTTCCAAGTCACTCTCTACTTGGTTATTGCCTTCCTCAGCATTCACTATTAATTTTTTTCCTAGTAGGAATTTGTTGACCATTCATTGCCACTTCCATGCTTTCCTCTGAATCCGTGGGTCAGTAAGAAGAGCAATAAGCAGTATTGAGCTCTCCCACAGTTTTCATGTGAATCCCCAGAGGAAGACTGATCAGAAGACAAGATAAGCAGAAGGGAATACAAGAGTGAACTAAATATGCCAACTCAAAATAATAAACTGATATGACAAGATAGGTGACCAGTGTCAGATAGCTGCTGACAGTGGGCAGAGTAGAGAAAAACAAGCTCTGTAAAAGATGCTTGAGGCAATGTCAGAACTGACATGAAAAGCAATTTGCAATGGAAATTTAAAATATGTGAATGCCTCTTTGATCAGAATACCCTGTAGCTTAGAAAAAGAAAGGTAAAATCTATAGACAGATGGAGCTTTGGACTATACTAGTAGTCCAAAAATGTTAAAACTTAAGTAGCTTTGAGGAGCAGTAGATGTAAAGTGCAGACAGATCATAAGGATTGTAAACATATGCTGATCCACTTCAGAACTCCGTGACCAAAATACTATATGTATTGAGTAAAACTAAATAAAACCTAAATATTAGCATTCAACTCAGATATAAATGCAATTTATTCTGGCTTCTGAAGTTATTTCATGTCAGCTAAGCTGATCTAGCTGTCAACATACATATGCTTAACCCTAAGAAGATGTGAACTTAACCTGACATTGAGTTCCATTTGCTGCAAGCTAGGAGTGAGCACATGGAGAATTACTCTGGTAACTTGGCTGTTTGGCTAAACCTTCATTTTATTCCTAGTGGATAAGCAGTCAACCATATGTTTAAAAAAAAAAATACAGCCATGTACCTTTCATGTTATTATTTCTTTTCTTTGGGGTGATAGTGACTTATATGTTTTATAATTCACTACAGAGCAGTGGGTATGGTTCATGACCTAAATTATACTGAGCTGCAAAAATCCAATATTTTGAACCATGAAAACTAATTCTGTAATTTATCATTAACAAATGATACTTCCTTAAACCTCTTTGCATAGACTAGCATGCCACTTACTGGCATTCAGAGAAACAAATGGTTAATGGTGAGGATAGCAAAATAACCTTTGTAGAAACAGTGGCCACCAAATAAATGTTTAACCAAAATAAATTTGTCCTAGATTTCTTTGGCAAAATAACCAGGACACTGAAAAGTACACAGAAGTTTTCCCAGCACTTTTCAGTCCCTTTTTATGGAAAACGATGGTTTAAAATTAAACAAAAAAAATGAGATTAATTCTCAAAATCCTTTACTTTCTATTAGAAATTTTCATGGGAAACTCTTCTTTGATCTGTGGAGGGTTTTCTAAGAAATGTTTTCTGTCTTTAAAAGGCTTTGAAAAATTCATAATTTTTTTTTTTTTAAATGATACATCTTTAACTATAAATATCTGTGGCTTCCACATAATGTTGGAAGGGAGCAGAAATGCAACCCACCACTGGGAGGGTCCACGGCATGTGGAACATGACAGCTTTTAGCAAGGGGAATCCAGTAGAGCTGTCAACCCAGTAGACCCTGGCTATAACTTTGAGCCAAAAACTTTGTATTTCAGTAGTCTTTACCTGCTGTCACCCTGTGATGACTTTGAGAATCTCAGTCTGAGCATGTTCTGTGCCAACTCTTGTCCAAGTCAGAGATCTATGAGAGTGCTGATAATATAGACAGAGCAAATGGGATTTTTTAGCTTAACCTCTTCCCCTAGCAGATTTTTTTAATGGGTAAGTCACGAAGACTTACATGACTGAAAGGTTTTTGAAGAGCCTGCCTAGGGTGAGCTCTATTCCTCTCTGTGAACAAAAACTCAAAAGATGAAATCCTGGCTCTCTTGTAGTTGATGGCAGAATTCCCATTGACTTCAATGGGGATAGGATTTCTTCCAAAGTGCACAGAGTATTCCCAAGTCAAAATGCAAGCATGCTGGCTTATTAATAAATGCACAATAACACAGCAAGCCAAAGGCAGTATAAATACTTAGACAGAGTGTGATTCAGTTTAAGTGCCAATGCCGGACTTACTTTTGGAATCTGTGAAGGATCCAGATGCCATGGCTAAGATCTCTCACGTTCAGACATCTGGATTCACTGTTTGCTATTCAAAAGGAAATAATTAATAAAGAAAAAGTGGCAGAGTGGTGCTATATATCTAATGGCACAGGACTTTATAGTGATTATGAGCTGCTTTTTAATGTTTAAGTAAGTGAGAACTGGATTCTTGTTGTACAGTCTTTGTTCCACCTTTTTCCAATCGAAAGTGAAAACTAACAACTGAAGTTAACAATGCATATGAAAGTGTCAGGAAATTTTGAAACCAATTTAAAAGCATGAAAGAAGATGAATGTTTTTAAGTAACTTGCTTTCCATTTTCTGCTTATCTACACAAATTAGTTGACATTTGCATATATGCTTGAGCTAGAGATGAGTATCCCACATTGCTTTCATGACTGCTTACAAAAAACCCAAGCAATACATGTTTAGTAGATTTGATTTAGTATAGAGACCTCTGTACTGTATGCAGTGTAACTGTGGCAGAGTGCAGTGCTGTTAGTTTTCTCTTTGCTGAAAAGGAATATCACTGCTAATTGAATTGAAAAGGAATACCACTGCTAATTGACTTGATGTGAATGAGATATTTGTCTCGTATAATAGTCAAATTTGCATGTTACTTTTCAGTGTCTCTTGTCAAAGAGACTGATTCTCCCTGCCTTTAAAGGCCACAGAAAGGATGCTACATGCCTTAAAAAAAGTTTTTTTCAGGTTTTTTTTTATGCTGTCTTTGGAGAACTGGTGATCCTAAACAGGGATTGCAGCAACAACCTTTTAACTGAAGTTTGAAAAGTCTGTGAAGTAACCACTTTTTGTCTAATAATTTCATAGATCCATATAATGGTTTTAGTTGAAAGGGATTTTAAAGATCACCTAGTTCCAACCCCCCTGCCATGGGCAGAAGCAACTTCCACTAGACCAGGTCACTCGAGGTCTCATCCAACCTGGCCTTGAACACTCCCAGTGAGGGAGCATCCATGACCTCTTTGTGCAACCTGTTCCAGTGTCTCACCACCTTCACTAAAGAATTTCTTCCTTATATCTAGTCTAAATCTACCCTCCTCAAGCTTAAAGCCATTCCCTTTCTTCCTATCACTACAAATCATTGTAAAAAGTCCCTTTCCAGCTTTCTCGTAAGTCCCTTTCAAGTACTGGAAGGTTTCTATCATATCTTCCCAGAGCTTTTCCATGACCATGTCTTCGAATGAAAAAAATTTCAAAGTCAAGGAGGGAAGTACTCAGTAAAAAAAACAAAATAAAAACAAAAACAATAACAAAAACAAACAAGCAAAAAGAAAAACCCTTTTCACTCATTACTACATGATTTTTAGTTTAAGGAAACTATTTCTTTCAGTTTGTGCAATTGTAAGAAGACATAGCCAAAACAGGCATTAGACTGCCACTTGAAAACCATGTCTGCTTGTGACACTGAGCTTGCAGCAATACACATTTCCATGCTGTAGGTATCAAACATGAGCAAATGCTGACATCCTAATTTATGTTTACAGGTGGAAATTTTACACATGAACTGAAGAGTTTGCAGTGAATTCATTGTCTATTTCTACCTTAACTAGAAGACCACAAGGACTCATGGCACTGAGGAAATATATACTTTTAAAATGAGGAAAGCAAAGCAAAAAGAATGGAAGTTTTTATATAATATGGCTTGCAAGCTCTGTCCTGGTGGAAGAAGTGTGGTATGGGAATCTCACATTGATTTTGCCAAACTGAGCAATGAAGAATACATTGGCTTTTTGTCAGGTTATTTCACTATGGGCCCAGTGCAGCCCCCCTGCTCATACATACTTCTGACAAATGGGCTATAGTCTTCTCTGAATTTTTGTCTGCTTGATTTTTCAGGATGCTGAACATAATTTCCTCAATTTGCTATTTGTTTATTCCTAACTCTGAACACATCATCTACTGTCTTCACCTGAGCTACTAAACAAAGAATCTGCACAGAAGCAGTGATCACATTCGTTGGCTTAGATTTGTCAATGTGCTCAACTCATGCTTTTGCCAAGTAACAACCCTGTAGTTCAGAAAGCAAACAATGTCCAGAGGTTTCAGTAATGCTTGCAACTCACTTGACAAAAATTAGTATAGAAAAATACATTAAAAGGGATTTAGCCTCCCATATACTTTTAGAACACACAACATCCTTGTCTGCTTCCATGGAATGTACTGGTCATGCCATATAAGTGTGCATATCAGCTGCAATGAAGCCTACCCTGATATCCCTTGAAGTTCTTTCCATCACGTCTGGCTGATTTTTATCTAGTAAAAAAGATACTGTCAAGCAATTATAGCCTCATATAAAAATATTCTTTATTTTCTTGTTTTTTAATGACACCTTTATCTGTTAGGTTAACAAGTTTATGCTTAGTTTCTTTACTTTGATCTTTCTTCTTTTTATCCCATGCACTTTGCTCCTTGACCCCTTCCTTGGTTAGCTCTACTAAGCATATACCTGTGTAGTAAGGACTGTCGTGCCTTTGCTTTTGGTAACAGAGGTTCTGTTCTCAAGCAGATCCAGATCAGAGCAAAGCTCAGTACAACTTGACAGCCTGATCATTCACCCAGCTTCTAAGATGTTTTTTGATGCTTCCTCTAAGCTTTGTTTTTATGAGTGATAACAATCTAAAATTGTCTTTCCTTCTATTTGCTGTTAAGACCCAAAATTGATACTTTTACTGTAGCAAGCCACTACAAAATTATCTTAGCAGCTTTACTGATGTAGAAATAATTAATACTTTGTGTTTTTATGCATGTAACTGCAGAAATACGTTGTAATAAAACGAATGCAAATTCAAATAGCACTGATGGCACTGATTACTTTTTTGGAGATACTCTGTAGAAGTAGCTCCTGCTCTATCCAAGAAGCAAGTGTTCTGAATGTGTGCCACTCTCCAGGGTTTCACATGAATTCCCACTCAACACAGAGCACACTTTTCACATGCAGTGAAATGGCATGTCAAGAATTACTACCTTCAAGCAATTTCAGATGCTTGAGGAAAGGTCACTGTTATGGCCATGAACTCTGAGAACTAATTTATGCCACAGTTTTCCAAATACATTAGTGAACACAAAGCATCTCACTAGTCCCTTTAAAAATTCACCAAAAAATCAAGCAAATATACATATATATACAGTCAAGTGGCTATGACCTATTAGTCTAACAAGACCAAATGTTTTTCAAAAGTTGGGTTCCCAGATCCATGTTTAGTATTGGAAACCAGTAGACTGATTTTCATGCAACTCAACTTTTAAAAATTTAATGTAGGCTGGTAGATTCTGATAAAATCCCTGTGACATTTATTTTAATTGTCTAAATATGTACTAATATTTAGCACATTTAGCAGCCACATTTTACTTATTACCATTGTTTGAATTTTGGCTCAGGACTTTTCTATCATCAACTTTTATGATCGTCTATATCAAACACCAATAAATAAGTAACATGCCTCTTTTGATTATGTTCATGACCATGAGTTTTTCACTCTTGAATTTATGCCTGTGCTAGTGAAATACAGTGTACATGTTGTCCTCCTACATCACTTGGAAATCATTCTTTAGCTGACATAAGTAGCTAACTAAGCCAATGGAAAGAAATCTTTAAAATATTAATAGGAATTATCATGGCTTATGACAGCTTAATAGATTAATTGGCTCCCTTTGCAAATATAAGAGTGGTTGCTAATGCTTTATGAAGCTCACTATATGGCTAGCACAGAAAAAATAAAATTTATAGAGAGCTTGATGAGTTCTGCTGTCATTCAGCAGTTCATTGAAATCTTTCCATGCCTTACAATTCTTTTCTTGCCACAAGATGATACAAATTATCAAGCATATTCTAATTAACAATAATCTAAAATGTTGATTTTCCTTAACAAAAAGCCTTTCTGTAAGAAAAAAAAGTTTTACAAGCATTTTGAGAGAAAAGCCAGTGAAGGGTGAAATGGGACCTAGCACGACGTGATTGTTAATAGAGGTGGCTTAACCCTCCTGCTATAGAATGTTGGGATGATCCATGAGTGGCTTCTTATAGTGTTGAAGTCTGCATCCATGGGAGTGATTCTCTTTAAATCCTGTCCACCACTTACACCGGACTTCATTACACTGTTTGAAGGAAATTATTTTAAACATTATTCCTCTGCTTTAATTAACACTACAGAGTGTTTAATGAGCCCAGTATTTTATATAGACAGAGATCTTGAATTCATGAGATAACTAGGGGAAATAACATCACACAAAAATAAATGCCTCCTTGAAAGCCAGAGTCTTTTACCAAGTCAACACTGTGGAAAAGGAGGTCTGCTTTAACATTCTTTTGCAATATAGAAGTATGAATTTTTGTCTGAGGTGCAATGAGGTCAATTTCTTTAGTCAAGGCAAAATCTGTAAGAATCTATCCCGCTGCAGAGCAGTTGCTCTGGCAGAACTCCCAGGTTTATTACTATGATTGCATGCATTTTTGCATATACTGGTAGCTCTATGTACATTATCGATCACCAAAGTTACTGAATCTGTATGCAAAGGCATAATAGCCTCTTAGACACCTAATTTCCATTGATAAACTGCTCTCGGTGCCTTTGAAAATCTTGCTTTTATTTTCCTCCCTGTTTATGCATTCCCTGACATAATCATGCATCTACTGAGAAAATATAAAAGGTACAACACTAAGCTTGACTATTTCAGATTCATAACAGTTTAATAATATGTGGTTTTCTGCATAGTTATCAGCCCTCTACAGCAGGCACAGCTCTTGCTTAGAAACAATATTCCTGAAGTCTTCTGTATAGGATTTTATGGCATTTTTTGTTTTTTTAAAAAAAACATTAGTGTTTGAGGAAAAATACCATCTGATGTTGCAATGAGTGGCTTCACCTTTCAGGATAATGTTTAACCTTAGGTGTAAATGTACGCAAACAGAGCAGTTTTTCATTAAGAACTCTAGATTTAGTCTACTAATCTTGTCAAAGAAGTAACCACTGTGTATTTTCATTGTTCTTGTAATTCATTTTTGCTTAGCAAAGTCCTGAATTATGTCTGAAGGATAAAGCTGGAAAAGACTATTCAAATCTTTATGGCCAGAGACCTGCTCCTGTCACAGCGTCTGTGTGTTCTAACACTAGTTAAATATGTATTATGCTAAGCTGTGAATATACTAGGCTTAGTTTTGGCCCCTTAGATACCACCATTTCTATCCAAAGGCTTGTAACTGATGCATGATTTCTGGTCTTCAGCCTTGATGTACCTTTTACTGTTTTATTTTGGGCCTGTAACATGTAATTGTTAAGATTGTGTGGCTCTTCGCTCTTCCTGTGTATTTACAGAGATCAGTCATAGCCCTCTCAGACCTTCTAGGATAGAAGTTTCTCTCTTGTCTGCTCTTGAAAAAACACCTTCTTTTCCATATTGATTTGAATACTCCTTCCATTCTCATCTAATTTGAACTGATGTTTGTTGAATATGAACAACACTAGATGCTTAGAGAGTTCTACATTAACTGCTTTCACTGGCAGACCCTAAGATGTCAGCTGCTCTCCACTTAGGTCACAGCTAACTATTCATGGTCATCCTACCCAGAAATGATATATATAAATCTTTCCTCTCTTTTTTAATTTTTTTCCCCCCAATATACAAGTCTCTATCTTAAAGCAGAATTTTGTCCTATCTGTTCTTAAGTGAATGTCATTTCCCTCTATACTCCTGAAATTTGTATCATAGGATCACAGAATCACAAAATGTTAGGGACTGGAAAGGACCTCGAAAGATCATCTAGTCCAACTGCCTCCCTGAACAGGATCATCTAGAGTAGGTCACACTGGAATGCATGCAGGCAGATTTTGAATTTCTCTATAGAAGGAGAGTCCACAACCTCTCTGGGCAGCCCATTTGTAATGCTGTAGTTCTTAAGATCATTTGATTCATTGCTGAGTGCCCTTCTAATCTCTTTTGTGTTGACTATAGGCTAGATTCACAGGAAGATCTAATAGGAATATTTTCTATAGTCTCTGATCCTTCTCAGTTTCCACTATATGTACTTTGAACTGGACTTAGAGGAGCTGAATAATAGCTCTGTTTGCTTCTATTAATTACAATTGATACTGTTGAGAACATGCTATCGTTTGCATTACTATAATACTGTTGCAACATTTTGACACTGTTCTCCATTCTCTTCCTTTGTTAAGTTACTGCTTTGCTTTATTTTCCCACCTCTACAACACTGACCACAATTCTGAATTGCTCACAACCATATGCCTATTCTCTTACCATTACAATGGAATACATCTTACCTAAACTAACCTTCTGATGTGCTAGGCTAGGAAACTGTGCACAAGCATCACACCATGAGATTAGAAAATGGGCAGTCTCCTTATCCAGAGCCTTCCAAAACCTACCTGGACTCATTCCTGTGTAGCCTGCCCTATGTAATCTTGTTTTGGCAGGAAAGTTGAGGGGTGATCTCCAGAAGTCCCTTCCAACCCCTACCATTCTATGATTTCAGGAAGCACTCTGAAATTCCTGAAAGCACAGGAAGCACAGTTCTGTGCAGTTTCATTCAACAGAAGTGGTTGAGGTGGTGTGTGATGAGAGTCTGCTAGGTTGTTCTCACACAGCAGTTCTGCATATGATAGTGGATTACAATGATATAGTGAATAGGAAGATGAAGAGAGGATTTCAGTAGTCTGACATCAAACAAGATTTAGCAAAATGCTGACTGAGAGGAGGAAGAAGTAAAGGTAAGATCAAGATAGTGTGATGTGCTGTAAGAGAGAAAATAGGACATGAAATTCTTTAAGCGCAATTGTGGCAATGAAAACTTAGACAGAGATACTGGATGTGAGAGGAAAACTGGTGAAGGTCAAGGAATAGAAAGGCAGTAGAGCAGTCAGCACAGAAGTAGCTGTTGAGAACATTAAGAACAAAGAGGCAGCTTCAGAACTGAGCCAAATCCTCTTATCAGATAGAGTGACATTACTCCTGCTATGGCTGCCTGTTGTTCAGGTCCCCACTCAAAATTGTTTCTCTTACGAGTCACATCATGCAGAGGTTTGACAATTTGACTGACTCCAGGAATGTGTAGTCTCCAAAATCCCACTGTACCCAAGAAAGAAAGAGTGTCTCTATTTATGGGAACCACCATGGTGGAGACT
>WBNM01028646.1:87-19722 GCA_013399055.1 Ramphastos sulfuratus | reverse complement strand
CAGAGGGGCAGAGTCACCTCTGCTGGACACAGCAGTGCAGCTGAGATGCTCCCCAGAGCAGAGCAGAGCAGAGGGGCAGAGTCACCTCTCTGCTGGCCTCGCTGCTTGGGGCCCAGGCTGTGGGTCCCATCTGCACCGGGAGCAGTTGGCAATGCCAGCCGCAGGCATGACGAAAGTCTCTGCTCTGCTACCAACCCAGAGCATCTCGGGTGACATCTGTGGGGTTTCTAAATCAGCAGAGCCTCATGATCTGCACCTGAGGGCCCTCAAGCAAGTGCGTGGAGCTGAGCTGCTGCCCTCCCCGCCGAAGAGCGGTGCCGCCTGGGGAGGTGCCAGCCTTGGCAGGGCACTAACGCGGCGCTGGGTGGGCGAAGCAGGTGCCCTGCTCAAGCAGTCCAACATCACACTCAGGCTGAGAAAATGGAGAGGACAGAGAGGATTCAATTAGTCTAGGATGCAGGGATTAAAAATACACCCCTGAGCGTGGCACAGGGGGAGGTGCCTTGTCAGATGTTTGGTGCCCGGAGGACGTTCCCAGCCTGCAGACAAAGGTTAGCACACAGCCATTAGTCGCTTGGCTCTTGGCAGCCTGTTTGACTTAATGTCCTGTGACACCCTAATTACAAATGGAGCACTCGAGAGCCTCAATAAAGCCCACAATAAATGGATGGGGAAGCTGCAAAGCCATCTCCAAACCAAGGAAGTCATCAGTGAGCGGAGCCAGCTCAGAGGCCTCCTGCAGGAGTCCATCCCGGGCTGACGCTAATCAATGTTTTCATCATTGATTGAGAAAGGAGCACAAAACACAGCTGATAAATTATGCAGCTGCGGGAGGACTGGCAGTAAATAATCATGACAGAGAAGCTACACAGAGCAAGTGGGAGCTGGGCTGTGCACAAAGCCACTGCCAGTTGGCAGTAGTAAAATAGGGCAGCGCTCAACCAGCAGCAGAGGAAACTTTCCAGCCGTGAAGGATGGGATGCAGAAAACGTCTAAAGAGCATGGGGGGAAGGCAGGGCAGAGAGGGATGCTTCAGTGGCACTGCAGGAACATGGGGCTGGCCTCAGGGGCAGAAATTGGAGGCAGGGAGAGGAGGTTGCTGGAAGGGGTCCACAGAAGGGCACCAAAGCTGGGGAAGCATCTGGAGAGCAGGGCTGGGGAGGAGCAGCTGAGGGAGCTGCGGGTGTGCACTGGGGGGAGGAGGAGGCTGAGGGCAGAGCTCATTGCTCTCTGCAGCTGCCTGAGAGGAGGCTGCAGGCAGGTGGGGGCTGGGCTCTGCTCCCCAGTCTCAGGTGATAGAAGGAGAGGAAGTGACCTGAAATTGTGCCAGGGGAGGGTTAGGTTGGAGATANCACTGGCACAGGTTGCCCAGGGAGGTTGTGGCTGCTCCCTCCCTGGAGGTGTTCAAGGCCAGGTTGGACGAGGCCTTGAGTGACCTGTGCTAGTGGGAGGTGTCCCTGCCTATGGCAGGGGGTTGGAACTGGATGATCCTTGAGGTCCCTTCCAACCTTACCATTCTATGATTCTATGGTTCTGTGATTTGGCAGAGCTGTTGCTGAGGGTTCCCAGCAGCTTGTAGAGCTGCCCAGGTCCTGCCTTTCACACAGCTCCTTCTGCCCACTGCAGCACATCCAAGCAGTGACAGTTTTAGTCCAGCAAGACCTCGATACAGATCTGCACTGAGCCCAAGCCCCTGGGTGGCACAGGAGACTCCAGCACCAGGCAGGAGCTGGTACCAGTGAGCTTTACATGCCATCAGTGCTGCTAGAAATACTTCTTCTTGGCAGCCTTGTCTTTGCCAGGGGGCTCAGGCAGGGGGGGCAGGCAGGGCAGCGCCGGCGGGCACCGCGCTGGCAGCTCCACGTTAGAGTGCTCATGTGGGCAGCAATTTGGGAGCTGACAGAACACCAAATGTGCATTAATTTTAAATGCACAGTAAGTGACACAGATTTGCCTTGAAGAAGGCACAGGAGATGTGATGCACAGCCCCAGGGGACTGTGTTCACTAAGGCTGCTGCCTCGCTCCAGCAGCTCTGCCCTGCCCATGCGCCCTCGGGCACCGCGGGGTGAGCTTTGTGCTCTGCCTGCTTGAGCCTGTGCCGAGGCTGCTTAGGCCAACATGGGCGGTCACGGATGGCCCCAGATGCCCCCTCTGCCCTTGGTGCTGGCTGCCAGGGTGCTCTGTGGGGCTCAGGCAGGCACAGAGGGGTGCTTTGTGGCACTGGCTGTGCCCAAGGCCGCACTTGCAGCCAAGGTAATGTCGTTTGCTCCACCTTGGGCTCCACATCTGCCTGGGCTGAGCTCTGCAGCTCTTGCTCCTCATGGTGCCTGATGGCTGCCCCAAGGCAGAGGC
Source organism: Ramphastos sulfuratus (assembly GCA_013399055.1). NCBI lineage: Eukaryota > Metazoa > Chordata > Aves > Piciformes > Ramphastidae > Ramphastos > Ramphastos sulfuratus. Next base: position 17,369 of record WBNM01028646.1, on the reverse strand, counting down.
ACTCAGTGGCAGGTTTCAGCCAGATGCTGGCACTGCCAGAAGGGATCTTTCTGCTGAGTAAGTAGTCCAGGCTGTGTGAGGCATTGGCTTTTGTGTGGTGAGGTGTGGCAGAGGACACACTGTGCTGGCTCTGCCCTCCTTGGCTCTCTCTTGGTGGTTTGCCCTCTCCTGCTGCTCTGGGTCTGATCCCCCAGCGTGTGAGGGACTGTGGCTGCTGCCCCTCTGCCAGGTTCAGGGCTGGAGGTGGCTGGTAGGTCACTGCTGTCCCCACTGCAGAGCTGCAGGATGCCAGCCCAGCTCAGGACATCCCTTAAAAGGCTGCTCCATGGCTCAGGCGTGGCACTGAGTCACTCGAGGCTGTAGATCCCTCTGCCCTGCCAACCTCCTGGCTGGAAATAGAAAGCTTTTAACCAAGCACAGATCCAGAGCAGGGCAGGCAAAGAGCTGCCCCCTGGGATTCTGGGGTAATGAGGTGGGAAAGAGCTGACAGGAGAAGGCTGTGGCAGCCTCCTGTGTCTGTGCTCAGGCTGTGCCCAGCAGTGCTGGAGTGAGACTGCCCAACCCAGCCAGCTGCTGCCACCTTCCACCCTGTACCTGGCAAGGAAGGAGATCCCCAGAGCAGAGGGGAGAGCTGAGCCTTGCAGGGGTCAGTGGGGTGAGAGTGCCTTGTTCTGGGGCCTCTCTCCTGAGAGCAATGAACCTCCCAGCACACTCCAAGTGTCAGCAAAGAGATTTTCTGAGTGCCCAAGAGCTGCCACGTTCATGGGGGTGGTGTCTGCTCTGAGACTGTTCCCTGGTGCAAAATGGGCAGTGGGAGGAGAGAGCTTCTGCTTAGGTCCCTCACAGGAAAACTGGGGCAACAACTTGGGTTTTTAAAGAGTTGGCAGGGCAAGGATGATCTAAAATAGCACCTGGCTGGTGTGGCTGGCAGCACCCTGGCAGCCTCCATCCCTTGAGCACCATGGTGGCACAGGCTCAGGGAGCCATGCCTGCCACCGAGCCCTCAGCATGGCAGCTGCCAGGGAAGGCTCCACAGATGGTCAGGGTTGATGCATCAGCTCCTGAGCAATGCTAGGGCTGAGCCTGGTCCCTGCTGGAAGCACAGGTAGGGTGGACACCAGAGTTTGGGCATGGGCCACACCTTGGCAGCTCCAATCTGCGCTGCTGGAGCGGAGCTGTCTGGGGCTCTGCAGGGCCCAGCCAGGCTGCCTGTACAGTTGGGCTGGCTGCAAGCTGACCTGTTGAGGACCCAAACCCAGGCTGTGTCCATGCTGCACAAGGCAGGAAGAAGGTGGAAAGAGGCACAAGACCCTGACCAAAAGGCTGTGAAGCCCCAACTGGACCCAAGCCCCTGCACATGTCCCTGCTGCAGGCAGCCCTTGGCTCCCACAGGACCCTCCTCCTCCTCCTGCTGCTGCCCAAAACCTGCCCCTGGGGTGGTGGTGCTGATCCACGTGCCAGGGCTGTGGTGTCCCAGGGCCAGCAGTGTCCTCCCCAGCACAGGGCTGAGCAGGGCCCCTCTGGGGTGTTCTTTGCCAGCCCAAAGTGGGTCACACTGGCAGCTGCAGCCATGCAGTGGCGCAGCTAAAAACAGTGCCAGGGAAGAGCTCCTGGCAGCTGGGGGGCTTGGGATGGGGCTGGAAGATGGCTCTGGTCCTGGTCCTGGTCCTGGCCCAGCCATGAGGCTTTGCAGGGCCAGTGGGCTCCTGGGGCTGGGGGTGAGGTGGTCTGGTGTCAGGTGCTGCTGGGCAGGGGGGTTGGAACTGGATGATCTTATTATTGAGGGCAGACCTCACTGCTCTCTGCAGATACCTGCAGGGAGGTTGTAGCCAGCTGGGGTTGGGCTCTGCTGCCAGGCACCCAGGGACAGAAGAAGAGGACACAGCCTGAAGCTGTGCCAGGGCAGGTTCAGGCTGGATGTTAGGCTGGCATGTTAGAGAGATTGGCATTGGGATGGGCTGCCTGGGGAGGTGGTGGAGTGCCCATCCCTGGGGGTGTTTGAGAGGAGGCTGCATGAGGCACTTAGTGCCAGGGGTTAGTTAATTAGGAGGTGTTAGGGGATAGGTTGGACTCAGTGATCTCAGAGGTCTTTTCCAACCTGCTTCACTCTGTGATCTTTGGGGTCCCTTCCAGCCCTGACAGTTCTGGGATTCTGTGGTTTAGGAGCAGAGAGAAAAGCCCCTGTGGGGCTGCAGGCCCACACTGCGCCCAGGAAAAAGCCTCTCTGCTGGTGCCATCAATAACTCCTCCTGAGGCAGCTTGCAGCTGGGCCCCTGCTCCTTGCACAGCTTTGGGTGTCTCATCTTCAGCCTCCTCCAAACACACCTCAGCTGCCTCTGCTATAAAGCTGGTGAGGATGAGTGGCAGAGGATGCTGCTGGGGGAGGAAAGCAACCCAAGGCTGGTGCAGATTGGTTTGCCTTGGGACAGGAGGTGCTTTCATGCCAGTGCCAGGAGGATGCAGTGCCAGGAGAGTGCCCAGGAGTGTGCTGCTGGCATGGGGATGCTCAGGTTGCTGCCTTGCTGTAGGGCAGTGCTGGTAGCAGACTGTGGGCTGGAGCCCATACACAGCCCATGGCTCACACCTGTGGAGTGCCTTCATCTGGAGGCTTTGCCTATCCCTTCTTTGGGACTCTGCCTCCCTTGGGATCTCAGCTGCCCCCTCTCTGGCCACCTCTCTTTAGTCTGCATAAAAGCACAGCCAGGACAGTCCTACTTTTAGAATCAGAGAATTGTTTGAGTTGGAAAAGCTTTCTGAGGTCATTGAGTCAACCCAGCACCACCATGGCCACTGAACCATGCCCCCAGGTGCCATGGCCACAGGTTTCTTCTACACCTCCAGGCATGGGCACTCCACCACCTCCCTGGGCAGCCTGTGCCAATCCCTGACCACTCTTGCAGCAAAGACATTTTTCCTCATCTCCAACCTAACCCTCCCCTGGCACAATTTCAGGACATTTCCTCTCCTTCTATCACCTGAGACTGGGGAGCAGAGCCCAACCCCCACCTGCCTGCAGCCTCCTCTCAGGGAGCTGCAGAGAGCAATGAGCTCTGCCCTCAGCCTCCTCTTCTCCACACTGCACACCCCCAGCTCCCTCAGCTGCTCCTCCCCAGCCCTGCTCTCCAGACCCTTCCCCAGCTTTGGTGCCCTTCTCTGGACCTGCTCCAGCCCCTCAATGTCCTTCTTGCAATGGGAGCCCCAAAGCTGACCCCAGGACCCAAGCTGTGGCCTCACCTGTGCCCAACACAGAGGCACAATCTCTGCCCTGCTCCTGCTGGCCACACCAGTGCTGATCCAGGGCAGGCTGCTGGTGCCCTTCTTGCCCACCTGGGCACACTCTGGCTCATCTTCAGCCACTGTCAACCAACGCCCTCAGGTCTTATTTTTTGCCAGGCAGCTTTGCAGCCACTGTGCCCCAAGCCTGGAGCCTTGATGGGGTTGTTGTGACCCAAGTGCAGGACCTGGCACTTGGCCTTGTTGAACCTCATCCCAGTGACCTCAGCCTGCTAATCCACCCTGGCCAGGTCCCTCTGTAAAGCCTCCCAACCCTCCAGCAGTTCATCACAGCCACCCAACTCAGTGCCAGCTGCAAAGTGCCCGAGGGTGCCCTCAGCCCTCTCACCCAGAGTGTTGGTGAAGATCCCAACCAGAAGTGGCCTCAGGGCTGAGCCCTGGGGAGCACCACTTGTGGGTGGCCACCGACTGGGTTTGACTCCATCCTCTGCCACTCTCTGGGCTCAGCCATCAGCCACTTTTTCAGCCAGCAGTGTGCCACTCCCGGGTGACTCTGCAGAGGCCCAGCTGCTCCATGGCAGCAGCTCATTGCTGGCCATAACCCCCCACAGAGTGAAGCTTAATTAAGAGCCATCCGTGCTGCTGCTGCCTGCCTGCAGAGCTGCCAGGGGAGGCTCTGCCAATTACCTGTGGGAATGCCACCTTTGTGGAGCTGCAGCTCAGTGAGGCTCCAGCCTCGGGTGCATTCCCAGTGCTTGGAACACTGCTCAGGGCTGTGCACCTCCAGGAACAACCCTGACACACAATCACTTTGGTGGATCCTCTCGAAGAGCAGGGACATGTTAATGCCACTCTGGGCAGCTTTGCCTTACTATTATTATTATCATCATCATTTTTATGCAGCTGGCAAAGGCCTTCATTGCTTTTGCTAGTGCCAGGGTTTCCCCTAGGCCTTGCTCTCAGTGAGGGCAGTGCCCTTGGCAGTGCCCTTGGCTTGCCCAGCTCTGGACACACTGCCCTTTCCCAGCTTTCACACCCAGAGCCAAAGGCAGCTGGGCCCTGTCCCTGTTTCCCAAGGCAGGTCCCAGGTGTGGGATGCAGCTGCAGGCATGGATGTGCTGCCAGCTCCCAGCACCTTTTTCAGGCCAGTGGCATCCTGAGCTGCATCAAAAGCAGCATGGCCAGCAGGCAGAGAGGGGGGAGCCTGCCCCTCTGCTCTGGGGAGACCTCCCCTGCACTGATGTGTCCAGCTCTGGGGCCCCCAGCACAGGAAGGACACAGCCTCTGTGGCTTCCCCTCCCCAGTGGGTGCCTGATGCTCCAGTCACAGACTCAGGGCACATCTGTGCCCTCAGTGCTGCAGCCACAGGCACTGGCAGAGCCCTTGGGCAGCACAGGTTGTGCCCAGGGGTGTTCCTCTCCCTGCTTCTCCACACTGGCTGCTTGGAGGAGCTCAGCCCAGGCTCCTCAAAGCCTTCTTCTGATGCTGCTCCTTCACCTTTGGTGTTGCTTGGCCACCAGGCTTGTGAGAACAAGCTCTGTGTCCTCTTCACCTGAGATCAAAGCCTCAGGTCCCAGAGGCTGTTTTCTTTCCCCTAGTAGGGCCAAATTCATCCAGCTTCTGGCCAGGCTTCACCTTCACCTTTACCCATGGAAAAATCACAGGCAGAGCAGGTGGTCTCCAGCCAAAGCCAGCACAGCCCAGCAGGACAGCAGCCAGGGCAGGACAGCAGCCTGGGCAGGACAGCAGCCTGGGCAGGAGAGCAGCTCGGGCAGGAGAGCAGCCAGGGCAGGACAGCAGCCTGGGCAGGACAGCAGCCTGGGCAGGACAGCAGCCAGGGCAGGACAGCAGCCTGGGCAGGACAGCAGCCTGGGCAGGACAGCAGCCTGGGCAGGACAGCAGCCAGGGCAGGACAGCAACCTGGGCAGGACTGCAGCCCGGGCAGGACAGCAGCCTGAGCAGGACAGCAGCCAGGGCAGGACAGCAGCCTGGGCAGGACAGCAGCCTGGGCAGGATTGCAGCCTGGGCAGGACAGCAGCCTGGGCAGGACAGCAGCCTGGGCAGGCAGACTCAGGCTCTTCCAAACTGCCTTCTCCTGCTGCACGTCCTGCAAAACACAAATGGGGCTGGGCTGTGGAGCTGGGCTGTGGAGCTGGGCTGTGAAGGGGTCTCCCAGCACCAGCTCCACAGCATCCATCAAGCCCTTAGCACACATCCAGGAGGGCAGAGGCTGCTTAAAACCTCCAAACATGGAAAGGTTTGGCACTGAGAACGACGAGAGCCTGGCCCAGGCTGCCCAGAGAGCTGGGAGCTGCCCCTTCCATGGCATCATTCTAGGTCAGGCTGTTTGGGGCTCTGAGCAGCCTGATCTAGTTGGGGACATCCCTGCTGACTGCAAGGGGCTGGACTAGAGGACCTTTAAAGTTGCCTTCCCACCCAAACGTTTCTGTGTTCTGTGAGGGGCAGGATGCATCTCGGTGCAGCCTTCTTCTAGCAGGATCTGGAGATCCACAGCAGCCCTGAGGCAGAACTACTGCTAGGAGCCTGCATTGCCCTCTCTGGGCAAAGCAGGCTGGAGAGAACATTTTGCTTTTTGAGTCCTACCTGAGTCGCTTTAATCCCTCTGCAGGAAGGGAAGATTGCTTGGGGCAGGCAGTGCTCAGCTGTGGAGAAGGAGCAGGGCAGCAGAGAGGTGATGGGTTACTCAGAAGAGGCTCTGGGTCTGCACATCAGGCACTTTTCTGCCTCACGCAGCTGAACCGAGCTCATTGCCCTGCAGCAGGGGGCCCAAAGCGAACACAGAGGCTCTCGGTAGCACAGCAGGAGCCCAATGCTCTCTTTCCTGGGGCTCCAACTTCTGCAGCCATCACCCCAGCAGCTCCCAGCCTGGCTGCAGGAGCACCTCTGGCTGCTGGGAAGTGTGGAGCTGCACTTGGAAAGCGAATTACCTGTGTGAACCGAGGGGCAGAGCTCTCCTGGGACAGCACAGAGCAATACCAGAGCTGGGTTCAGGCTGAGGCCTCTGGAGAGCAGGCTGTGGTGCCAGCATGGAGAGAGCCCTCTGGAGAGCAGGCTGTGGTGCCAGCATGGAGAGAGCCCTCTGGAGAGCAGGCTGTGGTGTCAGTGTACGGAGCAGGCTGTGGTGTCAGCGTACGGAGCAGGCTGTGGTGTCAGCGTATGGAGCAGGCTGTGGTGCCAGTGTGTGGAGCAGGCTGTGGTGTCAGTGTATGGAGCAGGCTGTGGTGCCAGTGTGCGGAGCAGGCTGTGGTGCCAGCGTACGGAGCAGGCTGTGGTGTCAGTGTATGGAGCAGGCTGTGGTGCCAGTGTACGGAGCAGGCTGTGGTGCCAGTGTGCAGAGCAGGCTGTGGTGTCAGTGTGTGGAGCAGGCTGTGGTGCCAGCGTGCCCCGTGCTGCTGGGCAGTGTGGCAAAGGGAACAAGCAGAAATGGTTGGTGCCATGGGCAGCAGGTGTCTGACAAACAACAACCCCTACACTGTCAGGAGGCTCCCCCCAAACCTCTGGTNCAGTGTATGGAGCAGGCTGTGGTGTCAGCGTACGGAGCAGGCTGTGGTGCCAGTGTGTGGAGCAGGCTGTGGTGTCAGTGTATGGAGCAGGCTGTGGTGTCAGCGTACGGAGCAGGCTGTGGTGCCAGTGTGTGGAGCAGGCTGTGGTGTCAGTGTATGGAGCAGGCTGTGGTGTCAGCGTACGGAGCAGGCTGTGGTGCCAGTGTGTGGAGCAGGCTGTGGTGTCAGTGTATGGAGCAGGCTGTGGTGTCAGCGTACGGAGCAGGCTGTGGTGCCAGTGTGTGGAGCAGGCTGTGGTGTCAGTGTATGGAGCAGGCTGTGGTGTCAGCGTACGGAGCAGGCTGTGGTGTCAGTGTATGGAGCAGGCTGTGGTGCCAGTGTGCGGAGCAGGCTGTGGTGCCAGTGTGCAGAGCAGGCTGTGGTGTCAGTGTGTGGAGCAGGCTGTGGTGCCAGCGTGCCCCGTGCTGCTGGGCAGTGTGGCAAAGGGAACAAGCAGAAATGGTTGGTGCCATGGGCAGCAGGTGTCTGACAAACAACAACCCCTACACTGTCAGGAGGCTCCCCCCAAACCTCTGGTGAAGGCACTTCTGTTTTCACAGGATCACAGGACAAGGCCTTTACAACCAGAGTCCAACCATTCTGACTGGTGCCAAAGCAGGGCCCTCGGGACCACATCCACACAGCTGTTAGACACCTCCAGGGATGAGGATTCCATCACTCACCTGGCAGCCTCTTGCAGGGCTTGGCAGTGCCTTCAGGAGAGAAATTCTTCCTCATGGCAAACCTAAACCTCCCCTGGTGCAACTCGAGGCCATTTCCTCTTGTCCTGTCACTTGGCAGCAGAGCCCAACCCCCACCTGCCTGCAGCCTCCTCTCAGCTGCAGAGAGCAATGAGCTCTGCCCTCAGCCTCCTCTTTCCCACACTGCACACCCGCAGCTCCCTCAGCTGCTCCTCCCCAGCCCTGCTCTCCAGACCCTTCCCCAGCTTTGGTGCCCTTCTCTGGACCTGCTGCAGCCCCTCAATGTCCTTCTTGGAGTGAGGGCCCAAAACTGACCCCAGGACTCAAGGTGTGGCCTCAGCAGTGCCCAGCACAGAGCACAACCCCTGCCCTGCTCCTGCTGATCCCAGCCTGGATGCTGGTGGCCTTCTTGGCACAGAGGTATCCTTTACAGCTGAAGAGTACAGGTCTGGGACAGGCTGAGGGCAGCCAGAGGACTCCAGAGCCAGTCCTCTCTCCAGCCCTACTCTCCAGTTCCCAGGGAAAGGTTCCTGTTCTGCACCCATCCATAGCCCCAGTCTCTGATGGGACTCAGCTGCTTTGCAGCCTCTCTTCACAAAGCCAAAGCTCCAAACTGTGCTGCTGCTGCAGCAGAAACACCACAGACAGTCCCCAGGTGGGACTCACCCACCCTCACCTCTGGGCATCCCAGGCTCACCCCCAGCTCAGGAGCCCTCCCCTCCCTGTGCCAGGCACCAATATCACCCTGTGAGCAGTCTCAACACAGATTAAGTCTTTGCAGCCCAAGAAGCAGCTCTTGGCTGTTGTCTTCCCTCTCCACTTCAAAGCCTTTTGTAAGTTGCTTTCTAAGAACAGATCCTTTTCAATAGCAGGGAGCAGCCTCCAACAGCTGCAGTACCTTCAATACAACCACAGCAACCAAAATCTCCACCACACTTCTGGACGATCCTTGCAGGGAAGGTCTCTGATTGCTTCCATCCCTTCCAGAGGGGCCTGGGGACAGCAGGAGGTGCAGCCAGGCAGGGTGGTCCCACCAAGGGGTGGGCTGGAGTCCTGCTGTGAATAAACACTGCTGGAGGTGCGGACCAGCTGGAGGTGCAGCCTGGCAGGGTGGTCCCACCAAGGGGTGGGCTGGAGTCCTGCTGTGAATAATGACTGCCCTGAGGCTCTGACACTGGACAATCTCATCTTGTGCCAGAGGCTCCCTGGGTGGAGCCTGCACATTGGTGAGCATGGTGGGGGAAAACACAGTGCAGGGCAGGCAGAGGAGAGCTCTGTGCACCACCCAACACCTTCCTGGCCTCAGAGTTGTGCTGCTCAGCGCTGGTCGTGCCTGGAGGCATTGCCACCAGAAGAGCTCAGCAGAGGAAGCACCTTTGAGGAGCATCTTCAGCACTCTGCTTGGATGACAAACCCCCTCCAGGCAACAGCACCGGGAGCTAGTGCTGAGCAGCAGCTCCCATCCAGCTCATCTCCAAAGCAGGAAATAGCAGGAATGATCCTGCCAAGCTGAGCTGCGGCAGCTGTCAGGTGAGAAGAGCAAGCACCGAGGGACTGCTGCTCACAGCTCACCCGCACTGCTGCAGCCCTTGGGGGACCAGCACTGAAGGCTCTTCTCCAGTGCTTGGCAATACTCCAAGTGCCTCCTGCTGGGGTTGGGAACTGGGAACCACTCACCTCTCACTGCAGGTCACAGACTGCCTCTGGTTGGAAGGGACCCTCCAAGGGCATCTTCTCCAACCCCACTGCAGGCAGCAGAGACACCTCTGAGCAGAGGAGCCTGATCTGTCTTTGGGGACAACCACCTCCCTGGGCAGCCTGTGCCAGCCACCCTCACTGTGCACAACTTCCTCCTGATGCCCAACCTAACTCTGCCCTGCTCCAGTTCCCTACCATTGCCCTCGGCCTATCCCCACAGGCCCTTCTGAACAGTCCCTCCCCAGCCTGCCTGCAGGTCCCCTTCAGATACTGAAATGCAGCTCTAAGGTCTCCCTGGAGCCTTCTCTTCTCCAGGCTGAACAGCCCCAACTCTCCCAGCCTGTCCCCACACAGTAGGTTTTCCAGCCCTCTGACCACCTTCATGGGCTCCTCTGGACCTGCTCCAACAGGTCTCTGTCCAAGTCTGATACAAGCAGAGGCCAGCTGGGCTCTTAGCTGTGGACACTTTGTGGGACCCAACACAAAGCACCATGCAGACACTTCCATCCAACAGAAGACCTTTATTTCACAGGGCAAACACAGCCAAAGAGTGATTCCAGAGGTGCCCAGAGCTCCATGATCCATCAGAGAACCTTCTGCTGGTGGCTTGAGGACACAGGCTCTAGAGCTGGCAGTCACATGGATCAAGGGCTTAGGCTTGGAGTTCAAGTGCAGGATGTTCAGACTTGCTCCTGTCAGAGCAGTGCTCACGAGCAGGAGGCTGAAAGCCACTGAGCACTTAATCAGAGAGTTACCTGACTGATGGAAAGAGAGGCAGCTGCCACTGTCCCTTGGGCCCTCACAGCAAACCCAGACACCAGCACTCCTGGCAGCAGAGCTCCAGGCAGTGCCTCACTGCCCTAACGTCCCAGGGGCATCAATAACCCAGCTGCAGGAGGGAGCATGGCACAGGTCAGCCACCCACCATGGGAGCTGCAAAGGGGCTTGGGCAGAGATCTGTGCTTGGTGCTGGCAGCTGAGTGCCCCCAGCCTGTCTGGAGAAGGACCAAAGCTTGCTTCACTTCTGTTAATGATAAATGTTTGTCCATGGGGTTTGTTCGTTGTACAACATGGTTAAAACAGTTTGATTAGTGTTTGAGCCAGTGGCAAGCCGTGTGTGCAGGGACGGAATGCTGGGCAGTGTTGTGGCGCGGTTCAGCCACGTGGGGAGTGGCCGAGAGGACACGGAGGGAGACCGCTGTTACCAGGAGGCAGAGGGCAGAAGTCGGCGGACCCCTAGCAACTACCGAAGGAGCATGCGCACAGGAGCCTTAGGAGGCAATATAAGAACTTGCCAGTTCCCGGGCAGTTTGCGGCAGTTGGTGGAATGGTGATTCCCCTGTCGCCCAGCGCTGTTTTTACCCTTTTTATTCACATTTAATAAATTCCCAAAACTTCACGAAGAAATTGGCTCTTTTGTCTTCGTAACACTTCCATGTGCTTGGGTTAGATACTCAATAAATAGAGCTGGCTGCTGTCAGTGCTGAGGGGCTGAGCTCTCAGCCAGCAGGCCTGGATCCCCTGAGCCTAGCCTGGCTCTCCAGTGCTGCTGGCCTGGCCCTCCACCTTGGGGAGGTTCCTGCGCTTCCTTATCTGCATGTCTTCATCCTGGGAGGGCAGACAGACAGACAGGCAAGTGAGCACAAACCCAGCAGCCTCTCTGCCCTCCTCCCCTCCACCTCTTCTTTGCCCACCAACCACTACCCACAGGCAATCAGCAAACGAGCTCCTTGTGCTGGCACTCCGAGCACTGAAGCCACCTTGCAGCCTCTCACAGGCAGCTCCCCAGGCTGGGCACCTTCCCCATCCACTCACATCCTGCCACCAAGGAACTGCCCAACACCACAGGCAGCTTCTCCTTTGACACCTGCCAGCCCCTGCAGCTGGGCCAGAGCAGCAGGCACACAACCCTACCAAGTTTTGCTTCTCAGGCTCTCTGCCCTCGGTTTTCCTCATGGTGTGAACCAAACAGCTTTGGCTGCAAGGGACCTCTGAAGGGCATAAGCCAAGTTTCTGCTCCAAGCAGGGCTAACTACTGCTAGATCTACTCCTTCAGGGCATCTGTTTGGTCTTCAAGGAGCTAAAGGAGTTCCCAGCACCTCCCTGCACAGCCCAGTGCAGTTCCCAGCCATGCTTCCTGGGAATACTTCCCTGTGGCCAGGGAGGATTTATCAGCCCATGTCCTGTCTGTCACCTCCTGTCTCTTTGCTCTGCATCTCTGCTGCTGTCTTCTCACAGCCACCCTGCAGGCAGCTGCCAGCAGCAGCCAGATCCTCTCCAAGCTGGAGAAAGCAGCTCCCTCAGCCTCTCCTCTTGGCAGACACTCTGCAGCCCTGACCCATCCCACCAACAAGCCACAGAGCTGTGACTGGCTTCGAGCCGTGACCAGGTTCTGCCACACATGGCACTGCCATAGAGAACCAACCTGGCCAGGGTGAGCACATCTCACTTGGTGTCTGTACCACATGAGAAGCAAACTCATTCCTGCAGAGTCTCCTCAGCAGGTCCCTTCTAGGTGCAGTCTCCCTCCTGTCACCTTGCCCCCACCACTCTCACCCAGCCAGGACGCAGGCAGTGCCTGTTCCCAGGGCACTTCGTACCGAGTCGGAGTCTTCTTCCACCTGGCTGCTTATGAAATCAATGTACTCATCCTTCTGGCTGTCCAGAACTTCCTCCTCATACTCAGTCTGGTAATCTGACTCATCTGGGGAGAGAAGAGAGGAAAACACTGGCTTTAACTGGCACCAGGCAGAGAGAACTGCAAGAGGAGTGCCAGCTGCTGCCACTGAGCACTGGGCAGGGTGACTGCTGCCCAGCTCTCTGCAGCTCACTGAGCTGGGGCCACCCACACACTGCTCTCCAGCCAGGACACAGCACAAACTGTGGCCTCCATGTCAGTTGGTGTCCTGGAGCCCTCCAGAGCCTGAGGAGCCAGAAGCAAGAGCAGCAAACTGCCTATGTTATTCTGGTGGGCACCAGCACCTCAGGCAGCTGGAACACAAAGGCTGGCATTGGGGAGATGGTCCCTGGTGGGTGCCCACAGCAGTGGCTGTCTGCCACCCATCAGTGCAGACAAGACCTGTGGGACACCTTTCAGAAGACCCTTCTGTGAGCTCCCAATCCAACCCCCTGCACACACTGGCCACAGACTCACTGGAAATAGAAACCTGCAGGTGCAGGGTGAGGGCTGCCTGGCATGGAGATGACAATTAAGTGTCCCCCAACCCCTGATCCACAGGGGACAGTGACATTTACACTCCCCTCCTCCCTACAGGGCTCAATGCTCTCTCCAGTGACCCAGGAGATGAACACAACCTAGGGAAGCTCAAGAGCTGAGCACAGTGAGGCACAGCAGGCAGCAGCAGGCCATGGCACCAAGCCCCCTGTACCTAGCACAAAGCCTGTTCCCAGGCAGGGAGATGCATCAGTGAGGAGTCAGCAGCTCCTCCAGGGTCACTTCAGGAGCTGTGACACCAACAGCAGAGGAGCCACCTGCCAGCAGAACCATGGAATGGTTTGGGTGGGAAGGGATCTTTAAAAGTCTTCAAGTCCACCACTCCCCTTCAGCCAGCAGGGACAGCTGCAGCTAGAGCAGGTTGCTCAGAGCCTCAGAGCCTCACCTGGGATGGTTCCAGGCATGGGGCAGCTCCCACCTCTCTGGGCAACCTGGGCCAGGCTCTCCCTACCCTCAGTGTCAAACATTTCTCCCTTCTCTCCACTCTCAATCTCTCTCTTTTAGTTCCAAACCCTCACCCCTTGGCCTGTCACATCAGGCCCTGCTCAAGAGTCTGTCCCCAGCTTTCTGATCAGCCCTTGGAGCACTGCAAGGCCACCAGAAGGTCTCCCTGGAGCCTTCTCTCCAGGATGAACACCCCCAACTCTGCCAGCCTGGCTCACAGCAGAGCCCTTCCAGCCCTGCCAGCACTGCTGTGCCCTCCTCTGGCCCTGCTCCAGCAGGTCCCTGTCTGTGCTGAGCACTCCAGAGCTGCCCCAGCACTGCAGGGGAGGTCTCAGCAGAGCACAGCAGAGGGGCAGAATCCCCTCCCTGCCCCTGCTGCCGAGGCCAGGCTGGGGCTGGGCTGGCAGCACTTGGTGCCAGCTCATGCCCAGCTTCTCACTCACCAGCACCCCCCAAGCCCTTCTCCACAGAGCTGCTCTCCAGCCCCAGGGCTTCCCTGACCCACAGGCAGGGCCTTGCACTTGGCCTTGCCGAACCTCATGGAGCTCACACAGGCTCCAACTTTGTGAGCCCCTCTGGATGGATCCTGCCCCTCAGCTGTGCCAACAGCTCTGACTCTGTCCCACATCAACCCAACACTCCACAAATGTGCCCAGCCCCAGACAACACCCAACAGCCCAGCAGCCACTGCAGAGCCCTGCTGCTCCCAGGTATGAAACCAAGGCACAGAGGCAGCAGAACCAAGCAGGTGGCAGATGGGCACCTTCCTTGGCACAGCAGCTGGCATGCAGCTGTTCACAATGCCAGCTAATGCATGAAGGTGGCAGAATTTGTTTCTTTTTTTCCCCTTTAACACTAGCTTTTGGCCACTTCCATGAGGGAGCTGAGGCTCTTCAGCTTGGAGCAGAGCAGCTGAGAGGTGACCTCAGCAGTGGTTATAAAGATGTGCAGGTGAGTGCCAGGAGGCTGGAGCCAGGCTCTGCTGGGTGATGCCCAAGGACAGCACAAGGGGCACAGGTGGAAGCTGAGGCATAGGAAGTGCCATGGAAACAGGAGGAGGAATTTTTTCCCTGTGAGGGTGACAGAAGCCTGGCACAGGCTGCCCAGGGGGGTTGTGGAGTCTCCCTCTCTGCAGATACTCAAAACCCACCTGGATGTGTTCCTGTGTGACCTGCTCTGGATGATGCTGCTCTGGCAGGGGGATTGGACTGGCTGAGCTTTGGAGGTCCCTTCCAGCCCCTGACACTCTGGTTCTGGGATTCTGTGATGAGTTAAGCCCAGGCTGCTCTGAGTTGCTGAAGCAGTCCCTGCTCTTTGGGGTTTAAATTAGGCTCCTGATGAAGGATTGCTCCTGGGAACAGCCAAGAGCATCTGTTCCACACTGAGGACAACAGCACAGCCTGTTCCACACAACAGCTACAACCAACTGCTCAACACTGGGACTAAAGATATGTAAATAGTATTTTTTTTTNGTAAATAGTATTTTTTTTTTTTTAACCCTCCCCTGGCACAATTTCAGGTCATTTCCTGTCCTTCTATCACTTGATACTAAGGAGAAGAACCCAACCCTCAGCTCACTGCAGCCTCCTCTCAGGGAGCTGCAGAGAGCAATGAGCTCTGCCCTCAGCCTTCTCTTCTCCACACTGCACACTCCCAGCTGCCTCAGCTGTTCCTCCCCAGCCCTGCTCTCCAGACCCTTCCCCAGCTTTGTTGCCCTTCTCTGGACCTGCTGCAGCCCCTCAATGTCCTTCTTGGAGTGAGGGACCCAAACCTGACCCAAGCATTTGAGGTGTGGCCTCACCACTGCCACATCACCTTCCATTGCCCTGCTCAAAGCTGAGCACCTGGAGCTCATGGGGTGAGGACTTCTTCACACTGCTGACAGTCCCAGAAGCATCAAACAGAACCAGGGGCTGCTGCCCTGCTCAGCACCACCATCTAAACACCTCCACTCCAAACTGAGCCCAGAAGAGCAGACAAGGCCACAGAAAGGTGCCCAAGCACAGCCTGAGGGGCAGAGCAGGTTCCCAGCAGGAAGGACTCTTCTCTGATGCCAAAGAGCTGCTTTGAGGCTCTGAAGCTTTCAGTGCTGCTCTCCCCTCTGCAGGCAGTGGCAGGGGAAGGAGATGGCTGCTGTGGGGTTTCTCCTGCAGGCCACTGACAGGCTGCGATGGAAATCAGAGCATTTGGCAGCTCCTCCCAGCCCCAGGGGCACTGCTGCCGCTTGATGGAAGCACTCTGGAAGCAGCCAAGACGCAGAGGGTGACCTGCAGCCTGGTAACTGTCTCCCCTGAGAGGTGTGGGGATGTTGCCTGCTCCAAGCTGTGCTGCACCCCCAGGGCACTTGACACCACCATCAACATTTCTCTTTTCATCCAAGTGACTGCTGCTCGACTGCTCTGCTGCCTGCCTCCACCTCAGCCACCACAGGCAGCTAAGCAGCCACACACCATGGAGCTGGCCTGGGGACAGCCCTGAGCATGGCTGCCTCGAGAAGTGAGGTCAGAAACCTGCTGTGGGAAATCACCAAAGAGCCTGAGCAAAGCTCAGAGCCTCCTTACAGAGCCACACAATGGGTTGGGTTGGAAGGGACCTTAAAGTTTATCCAGTGCCAACCCCCTGGCATGGGCAGGGACACCTCCTGCCAGCTCAGACTGCTCAGGGCCTCATCCAGCCTGGCCTTCAACACCTCCAGGCAGGGGCAGCCACAGCCTCCCTGGGCAGCCTGTACCACCCTCACTCTCAACAATTTCTTCCTCCTCTCCACTCTCACTCTCCCCTCTCCCAGCTCAAAGCCATTGTCCCTTGTCCTGGCACTCCCAGCCCTTGTCTAAAGTCCCTCCCCAGCTCTCCTGGAGCCCCTTCAAGTACTGAAGGCTGCTCCAAGGTCTCCCTGGAGCCTTCTCTTCTCCAGGCTGCACAGCCTCAACTCTCCCAGCCTGTCCCCATAACTTTCCAGTGAGGGTGGTGAGACACTGGCACAGGTTGCCCAGGGCTGCCTCCTCCCTGGAGGTGTTCAAGGCCAGGTTGGATGAGGCCTTGAGCAACCTGCTCTAGTGGAAGGTGTCCCTGCCCATGGAGCTGGATGATCTTTAAGATCCCTTCCAACCCAACCCTTTCTCTGCTCTTACTCTGAATGCCTGTTTCAACCACACATTTAATTAATATTTCCCTCCAGCAGCCATATGATTGCAATTAGCATTTCAAATCACCACAGGGACATCTCTCCCCGGGCTCACAGATGGGAGGACTGCTAACTTTAGACTTGCCTCTGCAGGAACAAGGATCAGGGAGGGGACAAAGCTTGTTCAGAAGGAGCTCCAGGCCTGCTGAAACAGCAAAGCTCTGAGCATGTTGGGGGACTCTGCTGACAGCTATAGTTGGGCTCATGAGGCACTCAAGCTTTGCTCCTGTGTCGTTCCATGAGTAGCTTGAGTGCCTCATGAGCCCAACCAGTGCTCCCAGTAACAGGAGCATGCCCCAGTGACTCATTCCAGATCCTACTCATGACAGCAAGGGGCAAAAAAAAAAATTCCTCCATTGAAAGTTTCAAATCAGCCTCTTCCCATCTTGGAAAGAGGTGAACCAAGAGAGCGAAGCTGCCCTGAAGGATGTGGGGCAGCAGATGGAGGATGAGAGCTGAACTTTGCAGGAGGTGCCAGAGGTAGAGAGGAGGCCAAGTTGAGCAGGGGTTAGTCCCACCAGGAAAGGTCTCCTCTGAAGACAGGCTGAAAGAAGTGGGGGTTGTTCAGCCTGGAGAAGTGAAGGCTCCAGGGAGACCTTGGAGCTGTGCTGCAATGTCTGAAGGAGACTACAGGCAGGCTAGGGAGGGGCTGTGGTGAGAGGGTGAGGGGCAGTGGTTTGAAACTGGAGCAGGGCAGAGTTAGGTTGGACATCAGGAGGAAGTTCTACCACCATGAAGGTGGTGAGACATTGGAACAGGCTGCCCAGGGATGTGGTTGAGGCCTGGAGACATTCGAGATCAGAGTCCATGTGGCCCTGGGCAGCCTGCTCTAGTTGGAGGTGTCCCTGCTGCCTGCAGGGGAGATTGGACAAGATGAGCTTCAAGGGTCCCTTCCAACCCAATGCAGTCTGTGAGAGCATGGCAAGGCCACCCAGCTCCCAGCCTCTCCTGGGCATGCAGCAGGAGGGGAACACAGAGGGGCTGGCTGGGACAGGCTTGGGGCCAGCTGCAGGCAGAGGCTCTGGATGAAGCAAGGAGGCAGCCTACCCCTGCCAGTTTTGCTCTGCTGACACCAGAGCAGGTAACCAGCCCTCAACCTTCCCAGCCTGGAGCAGGGGGTGTTAAAAGGCAGCAGTCAGAGGGGGCAGCAGTCAGAGGGGGAGCAGTCAGAGGGGGGAGCGGTCAGGGGGGGCGGCAGGGAGAGGGGGGAGACGGAAGGGGGG
>WBNM01028642.1:0-31207 GCA_013399055.1 Ramphastos sulfuratus | reverse complement strand
TAGCCTCAGACCAGCACAGAAGGAAATACTAACAATAAAGCATAATGATAATTTAAAATTGCTTCTTTTCCGAATGTGACTTTCAAAATATTAGAGGTTCCAGCTCATTCGTAAATGCTGGCATAGCACTTCATGACAACAGCAGCAATATTCTTGCCCTGCAGTAAGCAATCCTCAAGAGCCATTCTGAAGCCTTGGGGAAAGAAAATTAAAAAACCCACAACAAAACCAAAAAGCAGCAGTATGTGGATTTGTTTCCTACCAGTTTACTCAATTGTACCAAAAGTTTGAAGTTGCAACTAGAACATTTCACCCAGCTTCTCTGAGAATAATCTCTCTATGCAGAAACCCTCTCAAACTTTCTATAATACAGCAAAAATGCTCAAAAAGACCCCAAAAAGAATCAAAGAAAAAGGTAGGAACTCGCTGGATGCCTACTATTATTGACATGTTTCATTTTGGTTCAAGAATAAAGACAATATGCTTTATTTTAAATTGCTTTTTACTTCTCCCTCCCTAACCCAACACGTCAAAGCATCACCACCGGAGTTACCTCAGGTCGATAAAGGAACAGCTACTTTCAAATTCCAGTCCATCACATTCTTCATAAATTTTATTGGCTGTTGCAGGAGAATCACATTCCACAACTGCATAGTAGTATTTCAGTCGCTTGAATTGATACTCCCGCAGTTTCTCCCTATAAAGCCTGCAAAAGTGGAAAACATCACCATCAACTGAGCTAGCTTTAACAACTTCACCAAATATTCTAATTCAGCTCATTAAATATCAGCATCATTCAAACACTCTCCTGATTTTGTAATAAGATTAGAAGCTAAACAGCATGAAGTCCCACTGGTATCTATTCAGTTTTACTCAGGTAAAAAGACTAATTCATTAGTATTACTAGGTGTAGACTTGTTTCCCACAGGTATTGTAAAGTTAAGGGTCTCTGTGCAGGGCATAGAGTAGTATCTCTGTATAGCCCTGTGCAGGCCACAGAAAGCAGCATTTAGTAGTTTCTATTAAGTTCTTAACAATTATCCTGGCTCTTAACAAGCTTGCTGGAAAGGATGTTCATATGTAAGTAAGGACACATGTTGAAAATGTAGGAGAAACCAGGAGACTATATAGACTGGATTGCAGACGTTCACACCAGAAAAAAGCAGTGTAGGAGTGAGAAGTAAGAAAGTGGTGAGGAAAGAATCAAGATACTAAGTTGGGTAGCACAGTAAGTGGTAATGTCATACAAGGTGACAGCAAAAGAAAAAGAAAAGCAGGAAACAGATTGAGTAGTGAGACAGTGGTGGAAGGATGAAGATACTGCACAACTGAGGTCCTATCCTTTGAATGTGAATGGCACATGCACTCTGAGGGATGTCTGGATTTTGTATTCCAGATGCTCTGGAGCCCACTAAGCACTAAACCTAATGTTACAGGATGCACCTTGATGCACACAGTGAAGATGACTTCAGAATGCACTTTCAAGTTCATCATACACTTCTCTGATGCACTAGAGACTTTGTTCAAAGGGATCTGCACTTTTTTAAAAGCATCAAGATTTTGCAAATACAAGGCAGTCTAGCAGGATGCATTATACAAAAGAGGCCCCAGTCAGGCTGCCAAACATCTGGAAATTCTGGAAAAATATAAAAGCAAAACCTCTCAAGTTCCATACAGACAAGACAGAACAAAGGGAAGGAAAATAAAAACGACATGCCTCAAGAAGGCTGGACAATGGTAGGCCTGATGAGCTCAGCCTTATAAGCCAGAGCTGCTGGTGGCATTCAAATCCCAATCTGGGAATTCTTGGCCTAAGTAAAGGTTCTTGTTGATTATGCAGATAAAATTTGGACAGTAAGCAACAAATGAAGTTTACTGTATGAATGGAACTTCATAGAGGAGAAGTGCTATGTTAAGCTCTGCAGATTTGTTCCATTTGTTATTCCAATGAGGTACAGAACAAAAATTTTGAATTATTGACGAGGAAATGCTCACAACTTTTATTCTAATGCATTTATTCAATGCATTGACAATGAACCAGGGACAGCTGTGAAATATCCCTTGAAAAAACTGTAAAATTAAGGCATCCACAGGACAATTCCATATATGTAAATATCTGAAACAGGATCTGATGTGGATTTTCACTGAGAAAGAGACATTATATATCTCTCATCCGAAGATAAAGTTAATACCCATCATTCTCTGTCGTATTCTCTGGAATATCAAAGAGTTCCACAGGTCCTTTTTGTTCTTCTTCTTTCAATCTCTCTTTTCCAAACTCCGAAGGATAAATCTACAAATAGAACAACACAAAAGTAAATCTTTAATTGTAGTTAACAGGAACACTGACTTTGTTCATTTCACCACAGCCCTTTTCAGAAAGGGGTATTTAACTAACATTTCTCAGAAAGCTGGAGGCAAACACTAAAAATGGTAAAAAATAACTGATCAGAATTCAACCAATTTATTACTATTAATTGAAACAGGGTGAAAAAGAAGTTTTGTAAATAGGGTAGGACAGCATCAGAAAAAGCCAGATGTTAAACTGGGTTATCTACCATAGAGATCACTGAAAATTAAACTAGCCAAGTAAATGTAGTCTTCCTCTATTAGACTTAGAGAATTTCACTATTAGTCTTAGAAAAACAGCACTTAGAGACAGACTCATAAACACGAGAAATTAACAGCTTTGGGCTCTAACTCTATCAAAACCACGCTCACCACTGAAAAAGCAGCAAGTTTATTCCTAACAATGCAGCTGAAATCACAATAGACTTTCTTAGTTATCACATGAATATCTCTTCTAGTTTTACACACAACTGTCTTAGTTCTTACTGGGGGAGATGGAGCTGTTTGTTTTTTTTTTTTTTTTAACAATAAAAGCCATTATTCCTTTTAGAAAGCAGGTCTTACCTTCACAGAAAATACCGTTCCCTCTTTGGGTGTGAAAGAACTAAATAGAGCCAGCAAATCCTTAGCCTTCAGCCTATCCCAATCCATATTACAAACTGCCAATCTACTTGTAACCTAAACAGACAAGGGGGAAAAAAAAAGGAGACATAAAGGCTACAGGCTAAATTCCTGACTTCGAGAGGGAAGACAAAGCTCTCTTTGGCGAAAAACGAAGTCTGACTGCTGAAAAAGTAACAGAAGATTTTCCTCAAGAATTTGCTTCATGTAAGCTAGCATGGTTCTGAAACACCAATGACTAAAGCAGATACAACTAACATGAATAGTGAAGCATCACAGAATGGACTGCATCAATCACAGACTGAGAACTGCAGTTACTGTATCAGCACTTAGGATTTTGTTACTGTTGTATCACTGGTAACAATAGCAACTAGTACCAGTACTGTAACATGAAAACACTGTGATTTATTATATGCTACTTGTGCTCAATTTTCAAGTGCTACTGCACTTTCATATTTTCCTAAAACACAAAAATTTAAAATGATAAAAAAACCCAAAGCTAACATCAATAAACAAAAGCAGTACTACTTCAGTCCTAGACTTTCTGAAAAGCCCAATACTTTCTGTTCTTTCATTTCCAGATACCTTATCTACCTACAGGAGAGCCTCTGCCTGGAGGCAAGGAGAGGGAAGGCAAGACACCAGTAGGAATTCTAAGCCTCTAATTCTCAGTCCATTTCATCATCATTTGCATTCTCTAACTAACAGGCTGAAAAATCTTTACGAAAAACACTTTCACAAACTGTTTCATTGATGAAGGTCTCTAATGAACTCTATAATGAACAGTGTACATTTCTGAACTTCTCATATAGAAACTTTTCACGTGCAAAGTGTTATTACCTCATCTCCACGAGGGGCATCTTTATCTAGCTCCCGCCAGGAGTGCTCTATCTCTGGCTCCTTTGGAAATAAGTCATTTAAATCTTCGTCATCATCTGAGCTTGTTTCAATGTTCCCTATGCCTCTAGCTAAATCAAGCTCGTGGTCACTTTCTTCATCATCTTCTGACTCACTACCTTCATCTGTTTCCTCATCATCTTCTGACTCCTCTCCCTCGCCAGTTTCCTCCTCATGTTCTGGCTTCTCTTCTTCTGATTCCGTATATTCAGAAGCATCACTTGCAGAAATGTCTTCCTCAGACTGGCTTTTACTAATGTCACTTTGATCACAGGTGTCTCTGCATACAGTCACTAAAAGATAAACATTAATTATTTTTATGTTGGAATTATGACTGATCCTTTAAAAAGGGGCAAAATCTCTTGATTTTTCCTCATACAGAGTCACAGAACCCCTGAAATGTGCAACAGCGCAGGAACAAATTTCATCAGGGAAGTGCTAACAGCATAAATCATCAGTATTGCCTCGAATCTATTCAAATCGCTCTTCAGGGCCACAATTCCATTACCAAACTCTAATAAGATATTTTTCTGTTTTCATATGTCCAGAACAAAAAGCAGAAATTAGGTTTCAATAACAGAGGCTGTATGCATGAACAAGCAACATAAAAATTTTCTTCAAGTTGCCTGCTCTCTTTAATGTTAGAGGGCATTAATAGCTTGATGCTGTCACCCTTACACTTTTAGTCAAGCAACGATATGCTGAAGCCTTCACAGTACCAGACCTTATATTTGCTACTCAGTTTGATTAATACGATAGTGTATATGTTACTCTACCTTTTGCTTTTCTAACCAACCAGCCATTCCTACTCAAACAATTAAAAGGATAGAGATGATCACAATCACAATGAAGAATCAGCACTGCTTCTGTCAAGAGCTGACCAACTCCAGTCCTTCAGCAACACTGAATCTGAGTCAGTTCGTGATTATATGACTGATCTTATGAAAGACATTCCATGGGTAAAACAAAAGCAACAACATGCAAGTTAACATAGCCAAATTCTGCTTGTTAGTTGAACTAACCTGATTCTTTTATGTTTCCTCCTAGGGAATGGTCCTTCCTGAGAGCTTTAACTGATTTCTTACCACTTGGTTGTGAAGACTTTTGCTTGGTTTGAATTGATCTTCCTCCTGATGCATCTCCATGCTTGTTTTCCCTTTTGTGTGAAACTCCTTTATTTCCCTGAGAACCATCAATTTCTTTTACAATTTTCTTAGAGTCCTCTTTCAAGTTGAATTGAGATTTAAGTTTTCGTCTTTCATTTTTAAGGTCATCTAGTTCTGTCACCACTTCATGTGTTTGGTCCACCCCTTGTTTCTTTATTTTACTCTTCTCCCTAGTGAGACCATCCACACATGTTTTTGCAGAATCAGCTTCTCTTTTAGGTTGAACTTTTTTATTCTTTCTCTTCTTTTCAGTATGTTCTTTACTATCATTTTCTGAAAGGTCAGAGTCAGATTCTGACAGGGCATAGAATTTCCTGAGGTTCTCTGTAGTACTATAGTTAACAGGACGACCTCTTTTATCCACTGTGTATTTCATCTTGAATTTCTTGTCGTGAAACATAGCTCGGAATCGTTTGTCAATCTTGACTTTACGTTCTTTTTCGGGCATCTCCCAAAACATGGGATCCCTAGCAATGCGGCTAAACCGCCCATCACTTAGTATCTCTTGTTGAGATGACATCCTGTCAAGGTGTTGAGGTGCTGTCGAAGACTTGGACATCTGCAACACAAAAAAACCCCAAATGCTTCTGATTAAAACACATTATTAACATAGATTTAGACAAGCAAAATGCCACTTCTGATTAATAAAGGAAATTAACAAAGATTTAAAAAAGGTTAAGTGTAGAAAAAGCTTAATGAATTAAGCAAAAATAGGTTTCTCATCTATACCTAAAACCTCTTTCCACAGGCACAAACAGCAATTTAAGTGTCACAAATAATCCCGTAACTAGATGATCTTTGAGGTCCCTTCCAACCTAAACCATTCTATGATTCTATTTGGTTTAAACTGGAAGAGGGGAGATTTAAACCAGATGTTAGGAAGAAGGTCTTCACAGTGAGGGTGCTGAAACACTGGAACAGGTTGCCCAGGGAGGTTGTGGATGCTCTCTCCCTGGAGATGTTCAAGGCCAGGTTGGATGAGGCCTTGAGTGATCTGTACTAGTGGGAGGTACCCCTGCCTATGGCAGGGGGTTGGAACTAGATGATCTTTGAGGTCCCTTCCAACCTAAACCATTCTATGATTCTATGCTAACTGCTGATACAGCCTTAAGTGACTCCTTACCAATCCCAAACAGGCTCTGAAACAGTTTCAATGCAAGACAAATCTCAGACTTCTACTTCCCGCAGAATTAAAAGTATTTCACCTTTTAAAGTACCAGTTTGGAACAACAAAGACAGTACAAGATGAACAGTGAAGTGCCAAAGTGGGTCCAGAGAAAGACAACAAAGACGGTGAAAGGTCCGGTGAACAACTCTTGTAAAGGAGCAGCTGAGGGACTTACGGTTATTTATTTTGGAGAAGAAAAGGCCAAGGGAAAACCTTATAGATCTCTACGACTTCCTGAAAGGTGACTGTAGTGACGTGGGAGCTATTCTCTTCTCCCAGGTAACTAGTAATATGATGAGAGAAAACGGTCTGAAGTTGCACTAGGGGACATTAAGATAAGATACTAGGAAAAAAATTATTTACTGAAACGGTGCCCTGCAAACCCCACCACCACTACCGCCCCCAACTAGAAGTACCGCTCGCACTGCCCGGCTAGCCGAGGCTGACACCCCGTTAAGACTCACCGCTAACTCCTCAGCGTCCCACCGCAGTCAGTCACGCTGAGGCCACAAGGCACCATGCACTGATGCAGTCATTTCCGGCGGCACTACGGCAGCTGCGGCAGGACAAGCCTCCCGCAACCAATCACACGGCGCGGCCGGCGGAAGGATGGTCGAATGGTGCAGTGAAGACGACCCGCGGAGGGTTGCTACTGGCTTTTCCCGCGCATGCGCCCTGTGCTTGTGTGGCGCTATGGCTGCCGCAGGCGTTCGCGGTTCTGTAGCCGTGGGGAGGGTACGAGCGTTGAGGGGGGTCTGCCGCTCGGTCCTGCGGCCCGGATGGGGTGGCGGATGGCGGCCGCTCTATGCGTTGTCAGGGGGATCGGCGGCCGCCGCTTCTTCTCCGGCCGGCGCATCCTCGGGTACGGGTACACTGAGCCCCTTCGACCGTCGGCTGAAGCGGAAGCAGAAGAACTGGGCGGCGCTGCAGGCCGAGCCCGCCAAATGCGACTACCTGCGGGAGGAGGTGGGGACGGCGGCGGTCGGCGGCCCCGGGCGGCCCCCTCGGCAAGGTGGGGGAGGCGTCAGTGAGGCACAGAGGCGGGAGGGGAAAAGGGGCGATGTCTCGCGGCGCTGACCGGCGGGCTTTCCCCTTAGGTCGGCGGCAGGATAGCGGACAGGGTGTTTGACATCACCAGGTAAGCCTCGCCCTTCCCTTCGCGACACCGCTCCGTGTCCCACACACTGCCCTGCGTTGCAGAGGCACGGTCAGAGGATGTGGCCCTCTAGGATAAACACTAGCTTACCGGTCAGAGATTCATGGAATCGTTTCAGTTGGAAAAGCCCTTTAAGATCATCGAGTACAACTACCACCTAACTACCCAGTGTGTTGCTAAACCATGCCCCTCAGCACCACATCGCTGCATCTTTTAAACATCTCCAGGGATGGGGATTCAGCCACCTCCCTGGGGAGCCTGTTCCAGTGTTCGAAAACCCTTTCAGTAAAGAAGCTTCTTCAAATGTCCAGTTTTAAACCTTCTCAGGCACAATCTGAGGCTGTTTCCTCTCCTCCTATTGCTAGTTACTAGGAGGAAGAGACCAACTCCCACCTTGCTACAGTCTTCTTCCGATAGTTGTAGAAAGTGAGATGGTCTCACCTCAGCCTCCTCTTTTCCAGACTAAACAATCACAGTTTCCTCAGCTGCTCCTCACAAGACTTGTTCTCTAGACCCCTTACCAGCTTTGTTGCCCTTCTCTGGACACACTCAGTGTCCTACTTGAAGTGAGGGGACCCAAAACTGAACCCAGTACTTGACGTGTGGCCTCTCCAGTGCTTGAGTGCAGGGAAACAATCGCTGCCCTGGTACTGCTGGCCACACTTTTCCTGATACAGGGCAGGATGCTTTTGGCCATCTGGGCACACTACTAGCTTGTATTCAGCCAACCGTTGGTCAGCTCCCTCAGGTCTCTCTGCTGGGTGGCTTTCTAGCCACTCTTCCCCAAGCCTTTCCCAGCACTTTGTCTTGTGATGGTAGCCACAGAAGAATGCCCAGTGGGTTTAGTTCAGAAAGACTTACGGAAATTGTCAGATAAAACTTAATATGCTTTAAAACTTAAAATAGTTTTACATCCTGATTATGTCCTGCATTGTTAAATCTATCCCTTAGAACATTTCCTCTTGCTTTGGATGTTGGCTCTGGAAGAGGTTACATAGCTCAGCATTTAACCAAGGTACTGGCTTTTCATACCTAAAAGTTTTCAAAATAAGTATGTATTTATCCCTCTGTTGAAACAAAACAATCATCTGAATCTTTATGATTCTATGATTCTTTTATGATTTATAATACTTTTTTCTCTCATGGCTGTAGGTATATTCCTAAAGTATATGTTGCGCAGGCTGCTACTCTATAGTTCTGATCTCCAAAGATTTCAGATAGTTGTGCAAGGGAAGCTCTCAGTTGTATGACAGTTGGCCTTTAGTCTTGAGCTGGGAGATTTGGTTTTTTTGATCAGTCTGTTGGAAACACTTAAATAGAAGTATCATTTTACAGACTTTTTTAAGCTGTAAACAGTTTACCCTTCATGAACTACATCATAAATAAAGATACTTTGTTGGCTACTAATCCATGGTTTATATTTGACCGAATTTATACTTAAAAATGCAGAATGTGTTTTCCATCACTACTTCTACCTCTGCTGTTCTCCCTGGGAGCAATTGTGAAGTACTCTGTTAAGGGCCAAAAATGCCTTTTGCTTCAAATGTTGTTTGTTCGTTCAAGTGTTGAAGAGATTCCTTCTAACTTGTTATAAATATGAGTAAGTATTCCAAGAAATAACTTATGTCAATTTATGAAACAGCTTAAATAATTGATTGCTTTTTAAAATTTTATTTCAGGAAACAGTTGAAAAACTTATTCAAGTTGACATTGCTGAGAATGCTTTAGTAAGTAGGTTTCTGAATGCTAACGTGCTTCAGTTCCGTAATACAAGAAAGCAAAAGAGGTGAGCTTCTAATGTGGTTTTTCTTCTAATCCAACAATAGAAAAATGCTGTGGAATCTGAAATCCCTACGGTCAGTGTTGTAGCTGATGAAGAATTCCTTCCTTTTAAAGAAGATACATTTGATCTTGTTGTTAGCAGCTTAAGGTATGCATTAATAATATGTTTACATTTTACTTTTTGATAAGAGATGTTAAATAATGTTTTTTTCAGAATAACTTCAAAGAAAAAAATACAAATGTTAATAGTCCATTAAACAGCAATAAGTAATGTTCTTGCATAGTTAATATAAGTATACTTTAAGAAAAACTGCTGTCCTGATGGTTCTCACTGTTTTGTTTCTTTTCCTTCAAAACGTGTAGCTTTTCTCTTCCTTGCATTTTGACAAACTCGTTTCCAGGACTTGCATCTTCTCAGCTTAAAAAAAAATGCTGTTTCTATGACCTTCTGTTTTTTCTGTATAGTTTTTTTAGGCAGGCATTGTAAGACTTTCTTAGCCTGAGAAGCTAGTTTTTTTGCTTTGGTTTCTGAAACCTGCTTAAATAGCATAAAAGTTATTTATGTTCCCTAAACTTCATTTAATACGCAGTTGTAAAATGTACTTTTCTGTTATTTCAGTTTACACTGGGTGAATGACCTTCCTAAAGCTTTTAAAGAGGTAAGGAACTCTTTTTCAATAATAAAAATCATCACTTCCTATTAGGTGCATTCACATCGCTCAGTTTCCAGGCTTTCCTCAAATAAGAGGCACATAACTCGCTCATGTTGCATGGAAGTATTTTTTGCAGTTTGAGAAGTATCAATTGATGCTCCTATGTTACTGTCACATACCAGTTTGGAATAAATAACTGTGAAACACTGCATTTGCCTAATGTTTCAGTCTCAACCTCAGAGACTGTAACTGAGGCAATGCTATCGATTCTCATTCTGTTAGATCTAGAAAAATCTTGCACCACAAGTATTAAGGGCTAACTTCTCCCATCCTGGTTTATGTAACTTGCGCGATCTTTATCTCTCATCTATTTATTTTCAAATACAACTTTAATCAGTTAATGCTTTGTTGATTTTGAAATTAAGCAAACTCTTGTTGAGGACAGAACACTGAGGCCGTTACTGAAAACAAATCCACAATTAGATGTTTCTTTCATTTCCTTCCTCCTGGGGAAAACTTTTCAAATAGCTAACTTTAAAGCAAGAGCAAGGACTGTTTTAACCAGTTGGCTCTTTTTCCATTCATTTCAAATTGGTCAGTCATTACAGTGTTATTCTATCACCTGTTGATATGAGCAGGAGTAATCTACTTTGTGAAAGTACTGAAAACAGAAACTTGAATGCCTTCAGTACCCGAAAATAAAGAAATAAAATATTGGGAACAAATATATAATTTTCCCTGGAATATAAGTGTTCCATGGACTGTCAAATATTTTTAGCCACCCAGTAAAAGCAACTGACACATAATGTTACACAAAGTGGGGGCCACTGAGGTTCTTGCCAACTTTTATCATGAGTGCTCAATTCCTACTTGGAGAATACTGGCTTCAGCTAATTGAGACTACCTTCAACTACTTAAATTTCAATTAAAGGCTTCTTTACTAGCATAGAAAAGGTAGCTTGATTAATACTTAATTTAAAAAATGCTTTTAAAGACTTGTTTAAAATCAGTAAGGTAAAATGTTTGAAGCTTTTGCTGTCTTGTTAGCCTGAGCAGGTAATAGAGCTTTTCTGGATACCGAAACCATAGGCATATGGTATATGGATCATAGCCAATTCTTTAGGAAGACAGCAAGCATGAATGAATTTGCCTACTCAATAGGAAGGGGCTTGACCTTACTAGGTAAGAAAGCAGCTTGTCAGCCTTGATGTTTGAATCATGTTACTGCTGTTCTGGCTAATTTAAAATAAATGGGGCTAGACACAATAATTGCATTACTCTGTGAGTTCAGAAACAGATCACTACTGGAAACTAAGGTCTCCATTTCTCTTAAGCCATTCATAAGGATTTTTGCTACCCTCTTCTGAGAAAGTAAAGCTGAGCAGAAGCTACCTCAATCTACCTTATTTTCAGAATTAAATGAATTGAGGATATTGTTTTAGGAGTATCGCACAGAAAATAGTTTTAACCTAGATTTGCACAATGTATTTTGTGTTTCCTGACCATAAGTGTAATTTCTGGGGATTCACTCCTAGGAACAAATAATTTCTTTTCAGATAGTGTTTGTCTTGCAGTGTTAGTGACAGCTTTGGCGCAGCCTGCCTAGTGACATACACAGTCAATATTCAAAATCTGTTAAAACTATTATAATGATTTCTTTAAGTTCATTGGGGAAAAAAAAAACCAAAACAAAAAACAGGGCAAAAAACTTAGTTGCGTAAGAAGTATTAGTAACAAAAATCATTAATTGTTTTTTTTTTTCTGTGTTACAGATTCACCAAGTTCTTAAGCCAGATGGAGTATTCATTGGTGCAATGTTTGGGGGAGACACTCTGTATGAGCTTCGCTGCTCTTTACAGCTAGCAGAATTGGAGAGAGAAGGGGGCTTTTCTCCTCATGTATCGCCATTCACTGCTGTCTCTGATTTGGGACATCTGCTGTCAAGAGCTGGCTTTAACACCCTGACTGTGGTAACTATAAATAAGAGAACAACCAGAGCAGTCCAGAAAATCAGCTATTGGTAGATTAAAAAATATTATTGACTAATGCATTAGTGATGTACTGCTTTCTTCTGCATGCCATGCTCCTTACTGGATAAATTTCTGAAGAGCTGGGTCTGCCTCTGTTCTCAGCTTCACAGTGATTAATGAAAGCAGCTGAAGTGTATCTTTGGCTGCTGGCCTAGTAAGGTTTGGATGATCTGGGAGAAATGTCAGAGAACATTAAACCTGCTTGAGAAAATTTTATACACTCCTGCTGTTTCTTCTAAAACAAAGAATAAATTAATGGCATTTCAATTAAAAATTCATCACATTTGGGCTACTAAACAAAACTTTTTAGAAATGTTAAGACAGTACATTCTCCTGAGAAATATGCAGCTCGAACCCAAGTTGCTGATGAATATCTGGTAGCACTGAAGGCTGGCAGAATCCTACTGTTTTACCTTGGTATGTTCTTAAAGTAAGCTTCTGCATTCTTCTAGGATACTGATGAAATTCAGGTCAACTACCCAGGGTTGTTTGAGGTTATGGAAGACTTGCAAGGCAAGTATATACTTTGTGGAAACAAAAACGTTTTCTATATCAGTGATGCAGACAAAGAGGTTCACTGTGTGAAATCATAGAACCATTTAGGTTAGAAGGAACCTTTAAGGTCATTCAGTCCAACCTCCCTGCAGAGAGAAGGGAAATCTTCAACTAGGTCAGGTTTCATAGAGTCCCATTTATCTAGCTTGACTTCAAATGTTTCCAGAGGTGGGTCATCTACCACCTCTTTTGGCAGTATTTCACGACCCTCGTAAAAAATGTTTTCCTTCAACTATATTAAATAATAAACAAAGCTGAATGTACCAGTGGAAGTCTATTTTCCTGATCTCTAGTAATTCAGGATAATATGCATGTCAGCAGTTTTGTATTGGGAAGTAGAGTCAAAGATGGGTCTCCTGTGAATTTTCTGCATCCCTTGTATACCCATTCTTTGTCATTCTGTTCAGTGTAAGCTGCTGAAGGGCCCTGAAAGGTAGGCAAAAGCATATATCCCACATACTGACTCTTTCTTTGAGCCTGCCTAATTATCAAGACATTCAGGAAATTGCTCTGGAATGAGAATAAATTGTCCCTCAAATTGTAGTGTGCTGAGGAACACAAAAAAAAAGCAATTGATGTTTCACAATTGAGTTAGTATTCTGATTGCATTTGTCGTGGATTCTAAACTGCTCATTCATACATGGCCACATGTTGCTTACAGAGTAACAGTTCAGGGGATTTTCTGACACTGGATATTTGCTGTTGCTTAGGTAATTACTTCATGAAAATAAAATTTCCATTCCCTGCAGAAACATGCAGATGCAGTGAGTGGTTACAGAGATGAGAATTGTATTTCATACTAAATCTTCTGGGATGGTACTTTTGATATGGTGTGCTTGCATAAACACTTTGTACTTGTGCTTAAACAATGTGATCCTAGAAAACCTAAATAACTGAAGGCTCAGACTGAAGAATTAATAATTTGAAATCATTACTAGCAATACAAAGTGTAAATCACAAAGCATTGGAATTAAAAGGCTTACATTCTTACAGGCAAGAAACTCCAAATTGAGGTAAGTTCTTCTCTTACAGTGGATTTGGAGGTCTCTCTGCTTATTCTGGCTTAGTGAAAATCTGATATTAGTGCATGACACTGAACTCATGGCATATACTGTATCTTCTTTTTCTTAAAGATAAAACATATTTTTAGGTATGGGGGAGAGTAATTGCTCTTGGAATAGAAAACCCCTGCTACACAGAGAGACGATGCTGGCAGCTGCTGCAGTATACCAAGGTTAGTGTTGGAGTGGTAATGAGTTAATCTGAAATGCCTTGCATATATTTTCTCTGTCTTTCTTTTGACCTCTGTGTACAAAAAACCCAAACAAACCCCAAACTGACCAACCAACCAAAAAAACCCACAAAAACAACTTCCCCACACATTTCAGAATACATAAAATACTGTTGTTAAGATACTTTTAACCCTAATTATCATGATGCCATTTGAACTATGTTGACACACCAGTAGGAGAGATTTTTGCTGTTCCAAATCTTTCACAGAGAGTTATTATGATGACTATATCATACTTAAAATTTCTTACAACTAACTTTCTGCATGCTTTGTTATTTCTTTCTTTTCCTACCCTAACAGAAATGTATGGAAATAGCGATGGCTCAGTGCCTGCCACGTTTCAGATCTATTACATGATTGGCTGGAAATTCCATGAATCACAGGTAACATGAAGCTGATCTACTTGCTGTTTGAAAGTACTTTTGAGAAAAATCTTTCAAAGGATGAATAACTTAAAAATAGTCCATCTTTAAATAAGGCTTTTTTTTTTTCCACTCTTATTTTCCTTAGGCAAGACCTGCCCAGAGAGGTTCTGCAACAGTTTCATTTGGAGATCTGGCAAAAATAGATGGACTTCTTTCCAGAGGGAAAAAATAGTTCTTCATCAGAAATAGTAGTTGTTTTGGATCTTCTGTAAGACTTCTCATTGAAGATGGTCTTCACTCATGCTTATATTGTGATGACATTTTGAAATTATAATAATCTGTGCACACCAGGATTTTTTTGTGGTCTTTGCTGCCTATGCTACATCATCAGCTGTATAAAATAGCATTCAGGTTTTTTTTCTACAGAAATATTTGAGCAGTATTCCAAGTCAATGCAACTTTTGATTAAATCGCTATTGTCACGTGTAGTGTGTCTTCTAGCATTCTAGTATCACGCACTGCTCTGGATGTGATTTGCAGGTCTTGAGTGTTATTCCTAAAGGATGCTGACTTACACTGTACCAAGTACTATTCTTTATTATATTTTAAGACATCCTATAAGATAAAATATCTGCAAATAGACAAGTGATGGGTTTCGTAGATTTTTTCCAATCCACAGATTGGAAATTCTGTGTGAGAAGTTACTGTCAGTTGTTGTTTGAAATCTGAATGTTTGTATATAAGGAAGCAGTTAAGTAAGGTCATTATTATAGAAATACCTCAGGTTGCTGCCCTTTACCTACAGTCCTCAAATTCAGTTTCTTTTCCTTCCACACCCCAAAGCCAGAAATGTTTTTGAATGTGCCTCATAAGGCTGAATCATAACCAAAGTTGGGTTTTTCATTGTAGCTTTAGCAGAATGTATGTATTTCACTTAGAATCAGAATTGTTAAGGTTGGAAAAGACCTCTAAGATGAAGTCAAACCACCGTGATTTACTGAAAAGAGCAGCAAAAAGAAGAGTCACTTAGCAGCATTTAGATGGAGGTGTAGGTTTCAGGCTAATTAGAATTGGCATTTGCTGGAGTTGGCATTGCTTTGGAATTCCATGGCTTCTTATTTAATGTGTTCTTTTATGTCATACCATGTGAAACATTGAAGGTAGTCCTGTTGCTATGAGTTAAAAATTACAGTTACACTTTATTTTCTGTGTTTCTACTGTCAGAGGCTGAAAAGCATGAAGTATAATTCTTTCTTCCTTACTGCAACATCAAGCAATGACTGCCTTACCAGAAGTTACTTAACCTGGAGGAGGGGAACCAACCAACCAAAAAAAGTAAACCCACCAAAAAACCCCACGCAAACAAACAAAACAGAGGAAAAAAACCTGAAACTTCTACCCAGAGATTTCACATGATTGTAGTGCTGATACAAAATTGTAGAAAGGAAAAGCATTAAGGTACCAGATATGGTTTCAATCAGTTTTGTTGTGTCACTACAGGTGAAACAGAACTTCCCTAGGATTATTCTAAGATTATCCAGCAGGTGGAGTTTGACAGACTGATGTAAGACAGAAGAAATAGGCAAGGTAGGGAGAAGCCTTCATATTCTGTCAGGTATTGAATTATGATTTAATACAGGCATTAAAGTTACCTCCTACTGCTTAACCAGTACTGAATTTTCAAAATAACAGAAATGCTCTTTAAAGATTAACTCTTTATGCAATGTTCACCTTAGAGATAAGGGCCTAATATAGGGTTTTATTTTATCTATGAGGCTTTGCCTTGAAGAAATGGCAGAGAAGGTACAAAATATCCTGATGACAAGGGAATCTTCTCTCTTGTTCCTTGGAATAATTAAGGATTAAGGTTGTATGAATAAGTTCATGTTTCATTTTTCCTGGAAGAGTTAAGCCTCGTGAAAAAAGGAGGCTGTAAGTGGTCTGATAACCTTTGTAACCCTTAATGGTAAAAATTAGATTTGAAAGAAGAGCTTGTGTGTGTGAAAGCTTTCATTTTTATCATAGTATATCAAAGGACTTAGTACAAAACACTGCATCTCTCTACAGGTACTCTCTGCATTTTAATAAAATTCACTTATTTCAAAGGGGAAAGTACTTCTAAGTTAGAAGTTGTGTCAAATGTCTCTGTGACTTTATGCATTTTTGCTTTAGTAAGGTAATATCCAGTCTCTAGCTGGTGGCTCTGACTCATTTGCTAACAGAATGAGGTGGAATGTGCTGAGTAAATGTTGATTGGAGAAGTGGTCCTACTGTGTTTGTTTTAAGCACTGAGTTAAGTTGTGAAGAAAAGGATTTCCAGGTCTTTGATGCTATATATAAACACTAAAATAGGTAAGCATTGGGCTCTTAATGAGGAGAAGGAACCTTCTGGACATAGAGAAATGGAAGAATAGTTTTCTTCCTAGTGCCTGGAAGTGAAAAAAAGTAGAGACCTTCAATTAACTTGGAGAAGAGCTGGGGAGTAATACGGCATTGCAATTGGAGAGTGTGCCGCTGACAGGTAAGGTTCTTTGTTTCCCTGACTGACCACATTACTGCTTTTTATGTGTTTTTAGCTGCTTGCCTGTTTGTTTTTTTTTCCTGTCATATTTCTTCCTGAAATTCTAAGTTACTCTCATTTCCACTATCCACTTTCTTTGTATAACACTTGTGTAAATAGCTTTGGAAACAATAAGTTTACTATGAACAGGTCTTTTTGTCACGTAGGACTCTTGTTATATTTTGATTACTTTTTAGATATAAGTCTTGATGGCTTTCTGAAATTGTAATGTGGGAGAATGTAATTGCCAGTTGCTAGCCTAGAAATTATTTAAAGCACTAAGTGCATGTTAAAAAATGGCTTTTGCAGAGTAAGTGATTTGTAAAAATTAGTTGCTGAGGTGACATGATGGATCTTGTAAGCTTAGTTACTTTTTAAAATCCTGATGCATAATACAGAATCCTTTAATCTTGATTATAGAAGAAAGGAGAAAAGAATTCTGGGAGGGATTTATTTGGACTAGTCAAAAGTTAGGAGCCCAGAAGTAACAAACCCAAATTTTAGGAGAAGCGTATTTAAACTTAACTAATGCTGGTGTGTTTTGAGCCTCCAAAAGACCCTGAGGATCCAAGCCACAGATGACTGAGCATGCTTCTTCAGTGTCTTTGATTATAAGATCTGTCAATGTAGGGGTTTGTGCAAGTTAGCTTAGGATACAGGGATGATAATGAGGCCTTATGTATTGTAACACAGCCATGAGATTTTGCAGTTCCTATGCTTTCAAAAGACTTTGGGGAACTCGTGAAGTTATAATATGGGAAGGCATTCTTGATTACCTCTAATGTATGAAAATGTTATTAGCAGAAGTTCAGAAGTGAACCATAAAAAATTAAACTTCTTTTTTTTTTTTACTGTGTTTAATGAATGACACTACTTAAGTGTTTTCTACAAGTGAGTAATACTAAACAGTTTCAGAGAGTAGAAACACAGCAGCCTTTCTTAGGGTGTTTGTGTTTCGTGAGGCAAAGATCTGATCTAATGGATTCAATTCATTTGATCATCCTGTTCAAAGAAGCTGGATTAAGAAAGCTATCATATAATAGAGTGCCTTAGGTTGGAAGGGACCTTAGAGATCATCTACTTCAACCTCACTACCATGGGTAGGTATGTCTCCCAACTAGACTTGTTTGTTCAAGGCCTCATACAGTCTTGCCTTAAAACACCTCCAAGG
The DNA here is from genome assembly GCA_013399055.1 of Ramphastos sulfuratus. Classification (NCBI taxonomy): domain Eukaryota; kingdom Metazoa; phylum Chordata; class Aves; order Piciformes; family Ramphastidae; genus Ramphastos; species Ramphastos sulfuratus. Next base: position 13,443 of record WBNM01028642.1, on the reverse strand, counting down.
AGAAGGCATCCACAACCTCTCTGGGCAACTTCATACTGAAGAACTTCTTCCTAAGATCTAGTCTAAACTTTATCTCAGCTTAAAACCATTAAAACCTTGTCCTGTCACTAAACGCTCTTATCAAGATAAAAGATATCCTTCCTGTAGGCTTCCAGTAGAAAGCTACTATCTTTCCAGAGTCATCTCCTCTACAGACTAAACAATGCCAGTTCCTTAGCCTGTCCTCAGAGGAGAGGTTCTCCAGCCCTTAAAACTTTTAAATTTTCATTTTTATGTCCCATGTTAAAGACATCTGTTTTGATCCAGGTTCTGGAGCCACTACTTCAGGGGAGTGCAGTTACTTTGGTAGTTTGATTGGAATCAGAGTACTGAAGGAAATGAGATCTGAATAGCTAGTTGGTTGATTTCCTGAATATCTTTGGTGCCCTTATGTGGAGGAAAAGGAAAGAGAGAATAAATAAAAACCAACTAAACAAAAAAACCCCACAACCCAACCAAAGGAAAAACGACAGACAGTTACTTTTTTAGGCAAAGGCTGCGTATCTGTGAAGTAGAAAGCTCTGTAGTGCATGTATTTGTGAAAGCAAACAGCTCTTGTCTTCATTTAGAATTGGTTTGTTGATTTATTAATAACTCAATTACCTGTTAGTCTGTGAACTACATATGCTGGATTAAGAGGCAATATAACAGATAAAGGACTCTACTAGACCATTACAAAACCTTAGTCAACACCTTGAGATACTTAAACTCCCTTAGCAGCAATTCCCTAACAAGTTTGCAGTTCTGTGCCCGCCTCTGTTGCTTTAACAGAAGGTGTGGGTTACAAAAGCCTACCCTTGTAGGAGTACGTTACCCTATTTACACCCATCTTTAGAGATGTGAGTGCTTAAACTCCATGTATTCCTGTGCTGTTCCTTGCTCTTCACTGATCTACCCACCTGCTTGGGTAGTGATGTGAAGACACTCCAGGAGCCATCAGTACTTGTTCCACCCTGTATTGGCAACTCACACGCTAGGATGCTGGATACTTCTAGTTGCTGTGGAGGCCACTTCCTCAAGCCTAAGTGGAGCTTGAGGTGCCAGGAAGGGCATCTTCTTAGGGCCAGAGCAGGCTTTGCTCTTCTGCTAGCAAATCTAGTGCTTTCTATACTTGATTCTAAGCTGCTTTGTGTTTACAAACACCACACACACCCTTCCTGCAATCATAAAATAACAACGTTAGAGGTTGGAGGGGACCTCGAAAGATCATGTAGTCCAACCCCCTTGGCCAGAGCAGGATCACCTAGGACAGTTCACACAGTAATACCTCCAGGCAGGTTTTGAGTATCTCCAGAGAAGGAGACTCCACAACCTCCCTGGGCAGTCTGTTCCAGTGCTCCAACATGAAAAAGGTTTTCTCTATGTTTATGTGGAACCTCCTATGGTATAGCTTGCACCTACTGCCCTTTGTCTTACCACCCAAGATCTCTTTGTAACTGCCTGGTAGGTATTTAATGTGGCTAACGGTTCTCTTCAGCCTTACCAGATTTTGAGCTATTCTGTTCGCACATAGTGCACTTGTATTTCTATCTTAGGAGCTGATGTTGTCTGAACTTTTTTGCTAAGAGGAGGCCATGTGCATTTTCCCTGTGATTTAGAGCTGGTTCTTGGGGTACAAGGTACACTCATAAAAGTAAGAGACAAAGTCCTTCTTGGAAAAAAATGTTTTTATTTGGAACATTATGTTGACCAGTGATGAGGAACCTTAGGAAATCTTACTTGGTCTCAATGTATTCCTGTGTTCTACTCCACACCTGGAATATTGTATCCAGCTTTGGGCTCCCCAGTTGGAGAGACAGGTATCTACTGGAGAGAGTCCAATGGAGACCTATGAGGATGAGTGGGGGACTTGAATGTTCCTCCTGTGAAGGAAGACTGAGAGAACTGAGGCTGTTTAGTGTTCAGAAGAGAAGGGGGAGAGAGTATCTTATTAATTTAATGTCTATAAATATCTGAGGGGTAGGTGTCAGTCTCTTTTTGGTGGTTCCCAGTAAGGAACAACAGGTTCCACTTGATCTTATAATATCGAATCCAGAACTTGGAGCACACTGAGAATAAAACTACCCTTGTAAATAAACATACTAACCAGGAAAACTTCCATATTTCTGATGAAATATCATTTCATGGATGACAGAACTATGGGGATGGAAACAAGTTGGATGCATTTCTGGTGTGTAGTGCTACTTACTTTTTTTTTTTAGCCAAATGAACAACCCTAACAAGTGACTATTTTGCTTAGTGCATGCAAAGTTTAAATCATTAGAAGCTTAATCTTAATTTTTTTACTGGCAAGGTGAAGTACCCTAATAATAAACTCATATTGTGTGGAAACGCTATTCAAAAGGAACAGTTTACTAAGAGAATGCAATGGGTAATGGGTCATTACATCTACTGTACATCTGCAATGTAACAGCTTCAGGTTTTTGTTTGGTACTGGAACTGCTGTACTGTGTTTTCTCCCTGAATGGAGCCACTAATAGATGCATGCAATGCCCCTTTTTTAGCTCCTCTTCTGTCCACAAAATGTGTACTCGTGCTGGTTTGAGGCTAATTGGAATATTAGCTATAAGCTGTGAAAAAGAAACAATGGTGATGTCTACTTCACTNAGAGCTTCATTCCTTAACTTCCAGCCAGCTGAGTTCTAGTCTGGGTCATTTTACAAAGTGGGGGGGGCAGGGAACTCCCAAACCACCACAGTACTGCTTTAGCATCCAAGTGACAAGTGAATCCATTCTTGCCAAATGCTAATTTAAGGAAGTTAAGTCTCCCACTTCTTTTCTTCTATGTATTCTATTTTTTGTGAAGATCAGTTAGTTTATTCATTTCTAGAATTACTGAGTGCTTTGATGCAGACCTTACTGACATTTGATACAGAACTGATGTTATTTCTAAATATCAGACTTGGTTTCACTTCTGTAATAAAAAAAAGTAATTCCCACAAAGAACCACTTTAGCTTTGATGATAATACTCCCAGTCAGTACCCTTCCTGACTCAACAGCAGAATGCCCAGTCTAACAGGAGTGCTATTGCTGTTCTAAGGCAACATCTGTAGCAAGATTTAGTTGGTAAACTACTACCGAACTTTATAGGTAATAAGATTCAAAACATAAAGATGAGTTATAGCTTAGTATCCACATAACATTCATTTGCTTAACATCCCATCCATGAATCATTTTTAGTCTCTGCATTTTAGTTATTACTGGAATTCCAAAATTATAGCAGAGATGTAGCTACCGTCAAGAGATTTGTTAGTCACATCTCAGAGCAATTATTTTGCTTCCAGGAGTCAAGTTAAAAGGCATTCTCAGAAGAAGCTCTGGTGCTGTCACAGCACTGTTCAGTCAACAGACATGGAGCACATTTGCTGCATGGATGACTGATCTTCTGTTAGCACCTTTTGCAAAACAAACTAAAACGTCCGTTCCACGTAGATGGGACCTTTCCAAATAGAAGCTTACAGTTTGGGGTTTGATTGGGGTTTTTTTGGTTGGTTGGGTTGGGTTTTGGGTTTTGTTTGTTGTTTGTGGGTGGTTTTGTTTGTTTTGTTTGGGTTTGTGTGGGGGGTTTGTTAGTTTTCCTCCTGGCTCAGTGACTGTTTATTGTACAGAAAAAGGAACTTTGAGGATTGGGTGATTGCAGCTGTTTTCAGGATATGTTATGGCGTGATGGAGGGTACTTTTTGGTAGCTGGGAGTTAATTATACCTTCTTCAGAAGACAGAATTTAACTTAACTAAAAACAGAGTTTTACAAGCTATCTCAAAGACAAGGAATTACAAGGTAGTAGTTGTTATAGCTCAGAGGCTAATAATAGTAATGTTTGGAACATAGTTGTAATTCAGATTTAGGAACCCAAAGTCTTCATAAATGCAGTAAAGTGTTTCCCTGCAGAGAGTTAGTATAACATCACAAATGTAAATTACTCTGTCCCAGCACTCCATTCTGCTATTTTGTTATTTTACTTTTCCAAGATCTCTGCATAGTCACATAGAGACTGCAAAAATTTAGAAGTCTTGAACGTGACAGTCAGAATACCATTGTAAAAGGATCTGAGAGTTAGCTGTTGTATGCTGCAGTCCTCAGCACCCTAAATGCCTCTGTATGCTTATCTTTTCAGATTCTGCTTTTGGGTATTGCTGAATAACTCCATTTAATTGTACAGCAAACATTATTTGTTTTCTATCAGTTAACCTCCTTGAAAACACTTCAAAATTACTTAGCAAATATAACACTTGAGACGAATTTATAAATTAATCTTGTCATAACAAACATGTATTTTAACACTGGTTTGTATGCCTGCTCCCTGCATACTTGATTTCAACCTTAGCTGTTTTGTCTTGTGTACAGAAATGGTCTGTTTAATGCAGTGGAAAGTCAAGCTGAAGCCAGCATTTGTTAATGGATGCTCAGAACAGGCACAATCAGACATGTAAAATTACTCTAACCAAGCAGTAATTCTAATTCATTTCTAAAGATAGAAGTATAACAACCCAATTACCTAGTTTCCTCACACTGTAATGAGTACAGTTAGCATAGTATTGGTCTATAAATTTAATGGGCAATTCCTTGTTGTGTGGACACTGAAAACACAAGAAAAAATACGGTAGGCTCTGCTAGAGTTGGTATAGTGGCTTGCTCCCATTGGATGCTTGCTTGATAAAGTGTGTGCTGGAAAATATCAATCTAATCTGTTCAGTGCAAGGACATTTTAAGGAATTGGCTCAAACAGGGATAGCAGTAGAGCTGAGTAGTGTGGCAGAAGAATTCCTTCAAGAAGAAAAATCTGAATTAGCAGTAGGTGTGTGGGTTTTTTTTTCTTTTCAACATGGCATCATGACTACGTGTACAAACTTCTGATCTATGTCAGAGTGCATCTAGTACCAGGCCAGTCATCTATGTGCAACCTCATGTGAACAGTTGAATCAGTTCTTCTAAAGGTAGAATATAGACATAAATGATGAAGAGAAAAAAAAACAACAACCTATCAGTACTCCACTGAAAAGGGGAGGGAGTGCTGGAGTCCCACAGCTGATAAAGAGATTTTTCAACCTAGGATTCAGACAGCTCCTGCTGCACATAGGTACCAGGAGTTGTGCAGTTCATTTGACATAGCCAGGTGCGGGGCATTTCAGAATTTCTAGCTTATAGCATCTAAAGGACACTATTCCCTCCCCTCTAGAGCTGATTAGTTTATGATGGGAAATTGTCTTTGTGACCATATTCCTTTACTGTACTTCGGAAAAACTGAGGAGGATGTAGATTAAGTTGCAGTGACTTGCCAAGACTGAAGTGGTGTTAATTACAAACCACGAGAAGACATATTTAGCATAACATAAAGTTTCTTCTACTTTGCTTATTCCCTAGAAAGTGAATTAACAAACAAAACCCCATGAGGCTTGAAGAATACAACAAAAAATTTCAAAGTATATTTTCAAGATGGACTCTCCCATGCAAGCAGGCAGAACTGGAAAAGAGGATGAATGTAAGAGACTTTTCCCTGTTGAGGACTTAATTGACCATAAAAAGGCTTTGATTGCTTCAAGAGTGCATCCACTTAAAAAGTACTTTCATTGCATTATTCTGCTAATCTCAAAATATGCACTGTCCAATTTGCTCGTTTGTAGGTCCATTAAAAGATGTCTCTTTACATTTCTAGGATTTAACTCAAGAAATAGCAAATTACAAAAAATGTGATCTTAAATATGTACTATAGGATATTCATATTAGTTTTGGATGAAAATTGCATTCCAGGTTAGACTCAAAGAGTTTTAATGCGGTGGGACTTCTAACTTTAGTTTATTAAATAAATGTAATTTAAAAGCAGGTGTTTAAAGAAAATGTTAGTGGGTTTTTTTAGTTCCTGAACTCAGTGCAATCCTGTCAGCAAGGGGAAAAAAGCATGGAACACTCACTCAGGTGCTGACCTCCATCGAACTGAGCTCTGTACTCTTCTAAAATAGAAATTCTTATACAGGACAAGTCTACTCAGGTCTTCTGTTCAGAGGAGGTCACTGAAAAAGGTAGGTCAAAGTTTTAAATAAGTCTCTTCAGAATGTGTATTAGTATCTTATCTAGTAAATTGGTGCATCTCTTCACTACTAGCCAGAGGAAAAAATAGAGAGAAAAAAATATTAACCATATATAAATCCAAATATTAACCATATATAACCAAATATAAATCCAAAGAGAAAAAAATATTAACCAAGAGGATGTTAGAATGTGTATTCATCCTGTAAAATGCTTTCAGACCAACAAAATAGCAGTAGATGTAAGCACAAAGCAAAGCCCCATTTCCCCGGATGTTTCAGGTGTTAAAAATGGAGACATGAGTAAGCTAGGAAGCTGGTTGCATGGCCAAGTAAGTAAAACCACGTGATTGTTAGACTATGGGGAAGTTTGGAGGATGCTTAGCACAGATTTTTGCCATCTATTTGAAGTAGAAAACTTGTGCTCTGTATTGAATGTTAAAATAGATACTGTAGATCTGTGTTGTCAGTACTGTCTTCTATTACATAACAGAGAAATTACACAGAATCACAGAACATATCTGGTTGGAAGAGCAACCAAAGATCCTCCAGTTCAACCCTTTACCCAGCAAATGAAAAGGGAGGAAACTTACTAAATCCTATACACAAGTTTAACTCTTAAGTGAAAATGAAATACAAGTTGATGTTGCTTGGAAAAACACCTCAGTGTTGCAGGGATGAGAACAGCAAAACAGTCTATGTTCACATAACCTTCTCAGGTCAAAGCTTATTCTGCACAGTCATTCTCATCATTTTTGAGTTGCAGCATAAGAGTTATGGCTCAAGATGGGCTATGTAAATCCAGGCACGATGCTATACATGTATGCAATCCTCTTTGTGCAACATTCAGCATTCAGAGTAAGTGCCTACAGAGACCCCTATCAGCCACCTGCTGGAAGGTCCTGGATCAGTTTGATGGTAATGTTTTCTAGTAATCATACTTTCAGTAGTGTTCCTATGGAAAAAGATTTTCTGAGCATACTTGGTTTTTTTGAAAAAGATAACTTAAAATCCAATAGAGGGCAGTTAACTGGCAATATTTTTACTAAGTGGGACACACGAGGAAAAAATTATTTTAACCGTAATGAGAACAACAAAATAACTATTTGTGCCATATACAGTCTGTGTTTTAATAAAACATGCATTTTCATATTTTATAATGTATCTTAAGGAAATACAGCATGTGATTACTCTGGTTTTAGTGTCTATATTAGCAGTTACTGTCCAGCTTTGTGACACACAGCTAAATGTATGTTGATGACTATCTATATTTAACTTGTTTCTCAAAAGACAAAAAGGAATAATTATTTCTAAGACAAAGTATGAAAAATCCTCATAACTTTTACTCAACAATGTAGTATAAATTGATGATAGGAGAATCAAGTTTGTGATGGAAGGGAAATGTAATCTGAAAAGGTCCAGCTGGAGGAGACAAAAGTGCACAATTACCATGAAGACCTGCCTATTTCACTGACAACTAGAATATCAAAGACAAGAGAGGGAAACAAAGGAGGCTCACAACTTGTGTATTGAAGTTCACATTCAAAACTAACGACAAAGATACTACCAATTCAAGATTAGAGAAAGAAAAGTCAGATTTTTCTTTAACCTTATTTAATAATCAAGGTTTTGATGTGTATTTTCCTATTTCACCTTTTCATGCCTGCCTTTCCTTTTATGTACTGAGGACAACTCTTTGCTAGTTTTTCATTTTCAAGCCATGTTTCTTAGAGGTGCTTAATCATAAATCACAATGATGTGTTTCTTTCCATTGCTCGATGGGAGTACATGTGGTTTCTACATTGAATGATAGGTTAGGTTGCCACAAATGCTTTGGCTGAAAACTTTGCCATCCATTCCCTTGCCATATGTATTTACAGCTGGAGAACTCAGTTGTTTGAGCACATATGGAAGGTAAAATTGAAGTGCTCCAGTATAGCTAAAGCAAATTCACTAGAAAATTAAAAAAAAAAAAATCACACAATCATTCAGGTTAAAAAAGACCTTTAAGATAATTAAGTCCAACTGTTAACCCTGTACTGCCTGTTGCTCTTCAGCTGGGAGAAGAGACTGAGAGGTGACCTCATTAATGTTTATAAATATATAAAAGATGAGTGCCTAGAGGATGGAGCCAGGCTCTGCTTGGTGATGCCCAATGACAGGACAAGGGGCAATGGGTGGAAGTTGAGTCAGAGGAAGTTCCATGGAAACATAAAGAGGAATTTTTCCACAATGAGGGTGACAGAACACTGGAACAGGCTGCCCAGATGGGTTGTGGAGTTTCCCTCACTGGAGATATTCATGACCTGCCTGGATGTGTTCCTGTGTGATCTGGTATGGGTTGGAACTAGATGATCCTTGAGGTCTCCTTCCAACTTTACCATTCTATGATCCTGCTCTGGCAGGGGTTTTGGACTGGATAATCTTTTGAGGTCCCTTCCAGCCCCATACCTTCTGTGATTCTGTGAAGCTGCCACTAAACCATGTCCCTCACTGTCACTTACACATGTTTTTTACATATCACCAGGGATGGTGGTTCCAGCACTTCACTGTTTAGCATGTTCTAGGGCTTGACAATCTTTTCAAGTGGAAAAAAGTTCTTTTTAATAGCCTATGTAAGAAGAGAAAAGGTAAAAAGTGAAGATGTGTGGTTGTGAAACTGGAACATGTTTAGACATGGAAATAAGCTTTGTAGCTGGCTTGAGCTCAGGTATTTTTATTACTTGTGCAGAAATTAGTTGCATGTATAATCTAAGAGTAGGTTACACATGAGCCTGTCTGGAGCAGGCTTTGAACTTTAACCTTTAGATTACTGACTTACCGCAATCTGTGCTTTCCTTTGCTGTGTAGATCTGTTCATGTTTTGCGCTTTGTTGTTGTTGTTAAAGCTGGTGTACAACTACAAGCAGTGAATCTGGAATTTTCGACCGGTCTGTCAATTATGTCGTTGTTCTAAACAGTCATAGGTTGTTAAAGGGCTGGAAGTTCTGGTTTAAGGCAGCAGGCTCTGATCATTGTGCCTTTTGGAAAGGAAGAGCAGGAGGCATAAAGAACTGACAATGAAACTTTTCATTTTTGAGTGCCCTTGTGGCTCCGACCCTGAAGTGCAAAGTAGCTTCAAAGCTCCTGCTATCTTTTTTTCTTCCTGTTCTTTTCCCAAATGGAATGAAAGTTGTCCAGAGCGGCACATCTTTTGACTAGCACAATCAGTGCTACAGCAAGAGTTGTATTCGATGATCTTCTCCAGCCTAAATGGTCCATGGTTCTGTGGTTCTGTATTTGTCACAGTTGTGCATTCAGTTGGAAAGCAGAGGGACTTCTGATGGCTAAGTCTTTGTTTTGGGACATGACTCAAGATAGCATTTTGGCTTCCTCTTCTTTTTACCCAAAATAAAAAGTAGTAGTGAACTGGTAATGTTTGCAGCTGTGCCAGGGAAGCTGTATTGCTTTCGGGGGATTGAATACGTGTATCTACTTAAAACTCAGGGGGGAAAACCTAGAAGTGGATGGAATGCCACTCCATCTATTAACTCCACAAGGGAATCTGGAAGTTCCCTTTCACACTGCATGGTATGTAGAGACAGAATACTAAAAATGTATCCAAAGCACAGCTCTGAATTCAGATTTTTGGATTTATAGTTCTGTTTTGAAGCGACTTCTCTGCCATTGCAAATAGGTTATGAAACTGGACTAATAAAATAGCTTCAGGGGTCAGATGGCTGAGACACAGTAAGATAGGTCCATTTTCCTCACATTCCCTCAGGAAGGCACCTATGCAAGATGATACTTAGTTGATGGCATAAGGGTACTCTAAAACCATCTAATCCTCTTTTTGTTGAATTAATTTAATATGACTCTACAGCAATTAGCTCAGGTCTGAGGGAGATGTGAATTGAGAGTTGTTGAACGCCAAGGATAGTCCATGGAGCATCAGAACAGAAGAGACAAAAGACACTGACTCAGTTGTCTTTCCTAATGTCATGTATTTCAGTATGTACTTGCTTATTGTAGCTACTTCATCCTCCCTTCTTTTGTATTGAAGATGGTGCCTCACCAAACCTCATAAATCATAGTAATAAGTCAGCTGTAAAAAAAAAAAAAAAAAATTATCAATTAAATAATTTGTCTTGTTGATTTTATGTACGTTCATTTTCACCAAGGTCCTGTGTTACTCATGGAAGGACCTAAATGCTGTTCATTAATACATACCAAATCAAATGTGGATTGAGTGCTGCTGAGATTAGCTGTAATATAATGTGTTCTGCAGACGTAGGAGTGATAATTGCTGATTTCAAGTTTAGAAATTATTTCTGAAAAAAAAAAACCCAAAACTTTTAAAAGTAGTTTTTTTCTGCAAAACTTCAGTTTTCTTACATCTGGTGCTAAAATGAAGATATGTGAAGAATTAAACTTCATGTATATGATAAAAATCCTGTGATTTGTAATCAACAGGAGAGAGACGAAGAAATAATAAAGTCTTTACATAGAATATGTAGAGATTGTTCCAGACAAAAGAATGATATTGGATAACAATATCAAAGTACTGACAGAGAACACAATGAAAAGTCAGAAACAAGGCATTCGGGGTGGAGAACTCAGATGGCACCAAAGGCTAGACTAAAGCATGGGATGTCAGTTTAGTTAAGAGTTAGAGAGTTGTGAAGCTGAAAATAAAAAGCTGAATCTGATGTGAAAGATAAAGGAATGACAAAACCAGCTGCCAAGGATAGGGGAGTGGATAGCAGCTGAATTCTCAATAAACCAAAGAACACAGGATGACAAGCAAGAAAGGGTAATGTCGAAATAATCTACTGTGGTTTCAGGATCAGAGAGAGCACAAAACAGATTTAGAGAACAATGTGAAAGCAAAGCAGACAGGATTTAATAATGGCTTAGGTAAAGGAGAAATAAGTTTGAGTGTTCCCATGATGGAAGAGGAAAAAAAGTTTGTCTGAAGGGAAAGTGATCTTGCAAACTTCGCAGAATCACAGAAACATTCCGGTTGGAAAAGACCCTCAGGATCATCAAGCCCAACCATTATCTCTACTCTACAACTTGAAACATTTTTTTTGTTGTTAGTTAGCTGGAGGTGACAAGGCACACCTCTGATTGTACTGCTAAAAATGTGAGCTGGAAGTACAGCCAGCAGAGATTTAGATCACTAAAAAACATTTATTTGGGAATATTGAGGAAAGGTGGTGTGACTTAGGTGAAAGAGTGCATCAAAAAGAACTCTCCTCTTGGCTGCAGGAAAAAGAAATTTGTCTTTTATCAGCTTATTCATTGAGATTAAGTTGGATGAGGAGGAGCAGTTATTACTTTTCCTTTGTTCTTTGACATTATATAGATTGATAGCTGCAATCATCAAAATATTATGAAGATAAGGTTTGGGCTTTGTCTGTCTTCCTGGGCACTTGGATAAGTCAAGTTTTAGTGAAGGAAAGGCATAAGTATGCTGTAGATTGACAGAGTTTAGAACTGGTTCAGCAACAGGAATTGCTTCATTAATACAAAACACTGAAAAAGTTAGAAGTACATGGGAACAGGTTCAGTAGTGAAGATGAGAGACTGAAAATGTGAGAAGAGTCAGTGTCATGTAGGCTGTACGCAAAATTCAGAAAGAGCTTACTATTTCCCGGTACTATGAAAAAGGTTGGCTCTTAATGCCCAAGAGCTGAGGGAAAATAAATTTCCTGTCCCAGAGAAGATGAAAAGTGACTGCTGTGGCTGCTTTACTTGCCTGAGAGGGAGTAAGCCTGCAGCCATTTTAGACAAGAACTCAGACACAGTACCATGGCAACTGCTGAGAGAACTAGCAAGTCTGTCTCTTCTTGCCACCTTTTGTTTTGCTTTTTCCATCCCATTGGTCTGAAAGGTTATTTTCTTTTCTCTCCCCATGCAGTGCTTGCTTTGCTAATATGTGAATGAATAAAAATGAGAAAAGACATGAGAAAAGTTATTAGACAAATGTAAGAACACATACGGGGATTAAACTGCTTGAGAAGGCAGCAACAGCAAAACAGAGTGGTTTTCATGGGCAGATGAGAAGATGTGTTTCTATTTTTCAAATAGATATTTTGCTGTCCTGAAAGAAAAGTTACGTCCGGAAGTAGGACTTAATTATTAGGGATTGATTTAAGGATACAAGTGAGGAGTCCTTAAGGATATCATAGAAAGGTAAGGTTGGAAGGGACCTCAAGGATCATCTAGTTCCAACCCCCCATCATAGGCAGGGACACCTCCCACTAGTACAGGTCANTGGCTGTCTGGGCTCTTGTTGGCAGATTTTATACAATACAGTCCATTAGTGCTCGAAAGCTCCAGTGGAGTCCTCTTTGCTTGAAACTATCTTAGAGTTTTTCATGTTGATTGGTAAAGGGGTTTGTGACTTCAGGGGCTTGATATCTGTCTTTGTGCCGCCACATTAAGGCATCATTCATAACACTGAAGAAGCCTGAATGAATTCAGTACAGTACCCAAATGGCATTAGATACTGATCTGAGAGCTCAGATGCCAGACAACTTACCATAGACCTTATTTGCAATGCTTCACTTTTTAAAAAGGGGAACCTTACCTTCAGCCTTGCAGCTTCCTGGTGTTGATGTGATTATGGATTGCTATAAACACTGTAGCCCTTCAGAGTCAAAACTTAGCCATGAATGGATGGTGATCACATTTTGCTTTAACATACTTGGATGAAGGATCAAGTAAATCCTTCTAGAACTACTTATTCTTGAAATAGTATTGAATTGAACTAGGTACTCTATATTTAACAGTGAACATCTCTACCGATTTTCCTCAAATTTTATGCTTAATTTCGTTCACTATTTTGAAGGAAAAAGATGAGTGTGTGTGTGGTTTTTTGGGTTTTTTTGTTTGCTTTGTTTTGTTGGTTTTTTTTTCCTGGAACATACATACCTAGCTAAAGATATTTTTATTTCTTTTAGTTCTACTAATTGTAGATATACAGATTGCACATGGTAGATAATTTGTGATTCAAAGAATATTCGTATATGATGGCAATATAAATGAGTAGTGTGGTTGTACAGCCCGGGCACATGAAAACCTGATACCTTGCATCATTTTTAATATGCCTAGGGCTTTATAGTGCATCTTCTTTTGGGAACTAATGCAAGAAAAAATCCTTTGATAATAGAATAACTGCAGTTTGTAGTAAATGGATTTCACCAATATGGGAAAGAAAGTATTTTTCAAAGCAGTTTTCCAGTTCAAAAGCACTTTGATAAAGCTGGACATAAAACTAGCAGTAGAACTAAGTGAAATTTTACAATCCTGCAGCACATTTTAGAAATTAGCAAGACCTTGCTGGATTAGTATGCTTAATATATTCTGTAGTTTAATGAATCATAGAATCATA
>WBNM01028639.1:0-13882 GCA_013399055.1 Ramphastos sulfuratus | reverse complement strand
GACTGTGCCACACAGCTTGGTGCCAGCTGCACACTTGCTGAGGCTGCACTGATTCCTCTGTCCATGGCACTGACAAGGATGTTAAACATCCTCTGCTGCAGAACGAGAGCTCCAAATGCTGCAAGCTTGACTTCTGCCCCAGGAGTTCTGCATGCAGTGAGCTTTGCTTCTTCTTCTCAGAGCTGGGGTTTCTGCAATAGGTGCTGCCATTCTGTGCTGCTGTGAATTCTCCTGTTTGTAAGGCTGCTGCTGTGTGCTCTGAAGGCTCGGGGGAAGAGCAGAGCTTGGTGCTGAGCCCTGCTGTTCCCAGCAGGAAGGGAAGCACTCCTGCGGTGTGTGTCTCCCCCCGCCACCGTGTGCTGTCACTGCATGCTGAGTGCTGCTCCTGCTGTTTGTCCTTCCAGGTCTCTGGGCTGCATTCTGTATGAGATGTGCTGCCTGACCCACGCCTTTGCAGGACACAGTTTCCTGTCGGTGGTGCTGAAGGTTGTGGAAGGTTCCTCACCCTCCCTTCCTGAGCCCTACCCCCGCCCGCTGGACGCCCTGCTCGGCAGGTGGGTCCCTGCCCAGGCACTGCCTTCTGCAGCACCTTCTGAACTCAGCTGGGACAATTGCTTCATGATGCCTTCTGGTTTTTAATGTTTCAGCATGCTGAGTAAGGATCCTGCACTCAGACCAGCAGCTGCAGACATCCTGAAAAGCCCTTACATTGAGGAACAGCTAAAGGTGTGTAAGAAGCAGCAGGAGCTGCTCCCTCACCCTGTGGGTGCAAAAGCAGAATGGAGGCAGAGCCAATGTGAGGAGAAAAAAGAGTCAGAGAGCAGTTCATGGGAGCTTCAGTGCAGGGGACTTACAGAGCTAAATTACAGATAGGGCTGAGATAGCAAGGCAGGGAGAACTGCAGCCCTTGTCACTTGACACAGAATCATAGAATCATAGAATGGGAAGGTTGGAAGGGACCTCAAGGATCATCCAGTTCCAATCCCCTGCCATAGGCAGGGACACCTCCCACTAGCACAGGTCACTCAAGGCCTCATCCAACCTGGCCTTGAACACCTCCAGGGAGGGAGCAGCCACAACCCCCCTGGGCAACCTGTGCCAGTGTCTCTCCACCCTCACTGCAAACAACTTCCTCCTAACATCCACTTTCAATCTCCCCTCTGCCACTTCAAACCCATTGCCCCTTGTCCTGGCATACCCTTGTCAATAGTCCCTCCCCAGCCTTCCTGGAGCCCCCTTCAGATCCTGCAAGGCCACTCCAAGCTCTCCTGGAAGCCTTCTCCTCTCCAGGCTGCAGAGCCCCAACTCTCTCAGCCTGTCCTCACAGCAGAGCTGCTGCAGCCCTCTCAGCATCTTGGTGGCCTCCTCTGCACTGGCTCCAACACTTCCATGTCCTTCCTGTGCTGGGGGCTCCAGAACTGCACACAGGACTGCAGCTGGGGTCTGAGGAGAGCAGAGCAAAGGGGCACAATCCCCTCCCTTGCCCTGCTGCCCACACTGCTCTTGCTGCAGCCCAGCACACAGTTGCTGTCTGGGCTGCACTCACACTGCAGCCTCATCTTGAGCTTTTCACCACCCCAGACCTCCAGGGCCTGTTCCTCAGGGCTGCTCTCAGCCATTCCCCACCCAGCCTGGAGTTGTGCTTGGGATTGTGCCTCCCCAGGTGCAGGACCTTACCTAGTCACGCTGGACATGCTGGATCACAGGATGTTAAGGGCTGGAAGGGACCTCTGCAGAGCTTCCAGTCCAACCCCTGCCAGAGCAGGAGCAGAGAATCCAGCACAGGTCACACAGAACACATCCAGACAGGGCTGGGAAGGCTCCAGAGAAGGAGACTCCACAACCTCTCTGGGCAGCCTGTGCCAGGCCTCTGGGACCCTTACACTCAGGAAGTTCTTCCTCATCTTGAGCTGCCACTTCCTGTGCTGCAGTTTCCATCCCTTGCCCTTGTCCTATGGCAGGGCACAAGTGAGCAGAGCCTGTCCCTGTCCCTTCCTTCCTGCCTCTCCTCCTCAGGCAGTGCTGCAGTCCCTTCAGCATCCTTGTAGCCCTCCCTTGGACTCTCTCCAGCACATCCCTGTCTGAACTGGGGAGCCCAGAACTGGATGCAGCATTCCAGGTGGGGCCTCCCTAGGGCAGAGCAGAGGGGCAGGAGTTGTATTCTCCCCTTTTCAGTGCTATGAGCAGTGAGGGGCACAAGTGTTTGTCATAGAATCCTAGGCTGGAAGGAACCTGAAGGATCATCTGGTACAGCAAAGTCATGGCTTGGGCAAGCTGGCCCAGCAGCCTGTCCAGCTGAATCTTGAAGGTGTCAACACTACCCTGGGTAGATGACTCCAGTGACTGATTGTACTCATGGTGAAAATGTCCATGTCCAGCTGGGATCTCCCCAGCAGGAGCTTGTTCCCATCACCCCTCCTCTTCCTCATCTGACTCCTTGTACAAAGGGAGTCTCCATCTTCTTCATAGTCACAGATTAGGAGCTTCACAGGCAACATTTGCTTCAAACGAACCAAGAAGTTCCCTGTAGTGTGGCATCCTGTAATTCCCCAGGAATCCATGGATTTATGCAAGCCAGACAGAAATGTTAATGGGAAATGGAGGAAGCTTGACTGAAATCTGGGACAGGGGCAGATAATCCAATCTTTAAACTGCTCTGCTTAGTCACAGTGGTAATGAAACCCACTGCATCTTGCTCTCTTGGTCCCCACCTCAGTGCTTCTGTTGTTTGGCTTTCTCAGAAGGTGAAGAAGGCAACTGCCTGCCCCAGCATCCTCCTGCAGAAACTCCTGGCACAGGGCTTGGCTCAGTGCCCTCTGCCCTGGATAACAAACTGGCTGATGGCTGAGTGGTAGGGAATGTTGCTGAGCCTGGCTGGTGCTCAGACACCAGTTGTGTCCCCAGGGCTCAGCACTGGGCCTGTCCTCTTTAATGTCTTCATCAATGACTTGGGTGAGGGCACTGAGGCAGCCTCAGTAACTCTGCAGCTGGCACCAAGCTGGGTGGCTGTGTCCAGCTGCCAGAGGGCAGGGAAGCTTTAGAGTGGGACCTGGACAGGTGAGAGCCATGGGCCAAGGCTCATTGGGTGAAGTTCAGCAAGGCCAAGGGCCAGGTCCTGCCCCTGGGTCACAACAACCCCATGGGGAGCTCCAGCCCTGGGCAGGTGTGGTTGGGAAGCTGCAGCTGGGAGAGGGCCCTGGGGGTGTTGGTTGGCAGTGAGTGCCCATGAGGCAGCAGTGCCCAAGAAAGCCACTGGCATCCTGGCTGGGCTCAGCAGCAGGGTGGGCAGCAGGGCCAGGAGGGGATCATGCCCCTGTGCTCAGCACTGGGCAGGCCACAGCTCGAGTGCTGTGCTCAGCTCTGGGCCCCTGACTGCAGGAAGGACATTGAGGGGCTGCAGAGTGCCCAGAGCAGGGCAGCCAGGCTGGAGAAGGGCCTGGAGCAGCTGGGGCTGAGGAGGGGCTGAGGGAGCTGGGGGGGTTGAGGCTGCAGCAGAGGAGCCTGAGGGCAGAGCTGATTGCTCTCTGCAGCTGCCTGCAGGGAGGGGGCAGTGAGCAGGGGGCAGCCTCTGCTCCTTGGTGCCAAGGGCCAGCAGCAGAGGCAATGGTTCCAAGCTGCCCCAGGGCAGGCTCAGGCTGCCTCTTAGGAACTCTTTGTGCCCTGGAAGGCTTCTCCAGCACTGCAATGGTCTGCCCAGGGCAGTGCTGCAGTGCCCATGGCTGGAGGTGTTCCAGCAGCCTGTGGAGCTGTGCTTAGGGCCATGGCTTAGTGCTGAGCCTGCAGTGATGGGTGCTGGCTGAGCTAGGAGGGCTCTGCCAGCCAGATTTCTCTGTGACTCTGCTCACTCAGCTTTTGCATTAGGCTGTTGGGGCCAGCTGAAGGGTCTGGATTGCTTTAACCTCAGGTGTGTTTTATTTCTCTGTGGAACATACAGGGCAAGTTCCCAGCCCTGGCTGTGCAGGACAAGGCCCTTGCCTGGCAGAAAGAAGTCACTCCCATTTCTGCTGCTGTGTAAGTGCTTCTGAGTGTTTTCTGGGCAGCAATACATGAAATGACAGGGGGTTGGGGGGGGAGCATTTTGCAGGTTAAATATTTGTTTGATCTATCAGTGGCACAGGTGCAGTACATGCATATGTTAATTAGCACCCATTGGTATGCAAATGTCTTTATGTTAGGAGGGTGTAGGTCATCAGTTTAGTTGTGCCTTGGTCATTTGTAGTGCTGCTGGTTGGCTACCTGCTGTAGGCTGTTCCCTAGATGACTGCATTCCTGCTGGGAAGCAAAATGCCAAATGATCCCCAACCCCAAGAGGCAGGGAAAAGGAAACAAAGATGCCAGAGAGCAGAAAAGTGGAGGAGTAAAAGTTTGGAGGTAGTGAATTGCCCTGCTGTGGTGCAGCAATACTCTGAGTCTGAGAGCGTGCAAGGAGCTACTCCTTATGGTGTCCTCCTCAATCTTTGCCACTTTATGATCTCCTTTCTCACCAGGAATTGTTTTATAGCTGTTCCTGGATTCTTCTAGTAGAGGCCTCTGATGGCTTCCTTCATTCTAGTCCCATGCAAGGAATCATAGAATCATAGAATGGTAAGGTTGGAAGGGAGCTCAAAGCTCAGCCAGTTCGAACCCCCTGCCATAGGCAGGGACACCTCCCACTTGGTCACTCAAGGCCTCATCCAACTTGGCCTTGAACACCTCCAGGGAGGTTGTGGAGCACAGAATCACCCAATGTGATCAAAGATCCCATTCTGTGCTTCTGTGCTCCACAACCTCCCTGGGCAACCTGTGCCAGTGCCTCACCACCCTCACTGTGAACAACTTCCTCCTAACATCCACTTTCAATCTCCCCTCTGCCAGTTCAAACCCATTGCCCCTTGTCCTGGCATTCCCAGACCTTGTCAACAGTCCCTCCCCAGCCTTCCTGGAGCCCCTTTCAGATTCTGCAAGGCCACTCCAAGGTCTCCTGGAAGCCTTCTCTTCTGCAGGCTGCAGAGCCCCAACTCTTGTAGCCTGTCCTCACAGCAGAGCTGCTGCAGCCCTCTGAGCATCTTCATGGCCCTCCTCTGGACCATGTCTGATTGCAGGCCCAGGAAGGTTCACCTGCAGACCCTGCAGGAGCTCTCAGAAGTGCAGAAGATGACCCCGCGGGAGCGAATGAGGCTGCGCAAGCTCAGCGCTGCAGACGAGAAGGCAAAGAAGCTGAAGTAAGCTGAGCCTCACCTCCCCTTGTGCCCTCGTGCTGGTTTGAGGATAATTGAAATATTTTAATGGAGAAAATTATATTACAGGCTGTGAAAAGCAAACAGTGCTGATGTCTGCTGCACTCATAGGCTTGCTGAGATTTATAAGACTAAGAACATAAACATAGATAAGACACAGAGACTCTTGGTCTTTCTCTGGGTGCCAGTGGGTCCTCTCCTCTCTGCTGAGTAACCTCACTAACCACTCTGCTTCTAACCCCCCTTGCTCATCCTCCAAACTCACCTTGCACATAAGGCAGACCCTGGGATAAGGTATAGGGGTGGGGAGAAGGTGGAAGGGTGGTTGGGAGCCCCTCCTGGGGACTCTGATGTCTGGGAGGGGAATTGTGTTTCTGTATCACCTTTAACTTGTCTATGTCTGTAACTGTTCCTGTCTGTTGTGTCTATCTCTGCTTGTACATTGTGCTGTGCTGTAAATAGAGCTTCAGTCCTTAACTTCCAGCTGGCTGAGTCTAGTCTGGGGGATTTTACAAAGTGTGGGGGGGCAGGGAACTCCCAAACCATCACACCTCAGCAGGCAGCTGGCCCAGGCCAAGGCAGCCAGGGAGCTGAAACTGTCAAAGTGAAAACAAAACCATCACAGATTGCCAGGCTGGGAGGGACCCCAAGGATCACTTGCCCCAACCTTTCCAGGTCATGGTGGAGTTGCAGTCAGCTGGCACAGCACCCTAGCAAGCTGAGCCTCAGAACTGCCCTGTGCAGGGGACTCCACTGCTGCCCTGGGAGGTGATTCCAAAGTCTCACTGTGCCCATGGGCAAATATTCCCTGCTGCAGGCCAATGGGAATCTCCCCAGCAGCAACTTGTCCCCAGATGTCCCCAGATGGAACCCTTAGATGGTTCCAGTGTCTGACAGTTCCCATGAGCTGTTCCCTGTTTCCTCCTGCACTCCAGTGGGAATCTCCCCAGCAGCCCTTAGATGGTTCCAGTGTCTGACAGTTCCCATGAGCTGTTCCCTGTTTCCTCCTGCACTCCAATGGGAATCTCCCCAGCAGCCCTTAGATGATTCCAGTGTCTGACAGTTCCCATGAGCTGTTCCCTGTTTTCTCCTGCACTCCAATGGGAATCTCCCCAGCAGCAACTTGTCCCCATCAGCCCTTGTCTCTCCCATGGGACTCCTTGTGCAAAGGGAGTCTCCATCGTCCTGGCAGCCTCCCTTTGTGTCCTGCTCCATGGCAATGAGGTCTCCCCTGAACCTTCTCTTCTCCAGGCCCAGCTCTCAGCCTTTCCCTCATGGGGCAGGGCTGCCAGGCCTCTGATGTCTTCAAGCTGCTGACAAGGGCAGGGCTTTGGGTGAATGACACCTCAGAACTTACTCATCTAGACTAAAACTCAGAACAAGAGCCCCCAAACTGATACTTAGGCAATTTGACCTTCCACATCTACTGTTAGCAGATCCCTTTGTGCTCTCCCTGATAAGCACACCCCAAACACAAGCTCTGTGTGTTTGCAGACAGCTGACAGAAGAGAAATACCAAGAAAACATAAAACGAATGCAAGAGCTCAGGTCCCGGCAGGCTCAGCGCTGGAGTGCAGGAGCCCTGCAGGTGAGCAGGGGCTGCTGTCCCCCAGGCCTCCTCTCTGTGTGTCCACCTCCCACTAGGTCACTCAAAGCCTCATCCAGCCTGGCCTTCAACACCTCCAGGGAGGTTGTGGAGCACAGAAGACCTGCAGGGAGGTTGTGGAGCACAGAATCACACAACGTGATCAAAGATCCCATTCTGTGCTTCTGTGCTCCACAACCTCCCTGGGCAACCTGTGCCAGTGTCTCACCACCCTCACTGCAAACAACTTCCTCCTAACATCCAGTTTCAATCTCCCCTCTGCCACTTCAAACTCATTCCTCCTCCTCCTGGCATTCCCAGACCTTGTCAATAGTCCCTCCCCAGCCTTCCTGGAGCCCCTTTCAGATCCTGCAAGGCCACTCCAAGGTCTCCTGGAAGCCTTCTCCTCTCCAGGCTGCAGAGCCCCAACTCTCTCAGCCTGTCCTCACAGCAGAGCTCCTACAGCTCTCTGAGCATCACTTGTCTTGGCCCCACCTGCTTGCTTTAGTGTTGGAGGGGCAGGCCTGTTCTGGAAGCTCATGCAGGCCTGGACTGCTAAGCTTAACCCATGGGTCTGTGCTGAGGGCAAGAAGAGTCAGCTGCTGGGGGAAGTTCTGCACAGGACTGCCATGAGTCACCCTTACCTCTGAATCTGCCCTCTGAAATGCTCCTATTAACAGTCCGTGTAACATCAGTGTTCAAAAGACATTCATTTGCAAGGTCAGTTTCATAGAATCAGAGAATGGGAAGGTTGGAAGGGACCTCAAGGATCATCAGTTCCAACCCTCTGCCATAGGCAGGGACACCTCCCACTAGAACAGGTCACTCAAGGCCTCATCCAGCCTGGCCTTCAACACCTCCAGGGGGGTTGTGGAGTACAGAAGCACAGAATGGGATCTGTAGCCCCCTTCAGATCCTGGAAGGCCATTCCAAGGTCTCCTGGAAACCTTCTCCTCTCCAGGCTGCAGAGCCCCAACTCTCTCAGCCTGTCCTCACAGCAGAGCTGCTGCAGCCCTCTCAGCATCTTGGTGGCCTCCTCTGCACTGGCTCCAACACTTCCATGTCCCTCCTGTGCTGGGGACTCCAGAGCTGCACACAGGACTGCAGAAGGGGTTTGTTGTGCTCCTTCCTGCTTGGCATGGCTGGGCATTCCTTTGGGTTGGTTAGTTGGGAATATTAACATTCCCACTGGCTTTGCAGTAAGGCTGAAGCCTGGGAATGACTCCCAGCCTAAGCTATCCTTTGCTTGCAAGCTGCAGCAGGAGACAGGCCTGTTCCCTTCCAGCACTGTGCACAGCCTCAGAGAGCTGTGTCAGCCTGCAGACAGGCAGTGCAAGCAGCACAGAAACCATCAGGCTTTCCTTGGTGCTTTGTCTTCTACCCTTCCTTTCATCTGCCTCCCAGAGTCTGTCCCCCGTTGTGTCTGGAGGAGGCAGCTGAGTGAAACCTGGCTCTGCTTGTGGCTAAGGCAGCAGTGATCTATCACAAAAAGGAGATCCTGTTTTGGAGCTTGCCCACAGTCCCAGCACTTGTGTAGATCCTCCTTGTGCTCCTGCTGAAAGCTCTACCTCTGCCTGTTTCTCCATCCCTGCTTTGTTTGACTCAGGAATCTGAGGAGCAGCCTTCAGAAGCCCTGCCTGGTTCTCATCCAGCTCTCATGTGTGGCTGCATGTCCACAGGATGTGATGAACCAAGTGGAAATGAGACAGCTCAGCTCTGCAGGCCTCAGCTTGCAAACCATGGTAAGGATTCAGCATTGATGGTGAAAAGAAACTTCCTGCTGAGAAAGCTAGGAGAAGACAGAGATTTGATTTCTTGTGCCTTTGAAACCTCTGCTGGTTTATGTTACCTCCCATTTCAGCTTAGCATTTGTGTTCAGCACAGGTTATGTCTGGTAGAGAAAACCAAACTGGAGCTTAACTGCAGCTCACAAAAGCTGGGCTCAGGTCAGTGCTGACCCTGCTTTGACTAGATCACAGAATCACAGAACTGGCAGGGCTGGAAGGGACCTCAAGGATCATCCAGTTCCAACCTCCCTGCCACAGGCAAGGACACCTCACACTAGATCAGGTTGCCCAGAGCCACATCCAGCCTGGCCTTAACCACCTCCAGGGATGAGGCTTCCACCACCTCCCTGGGCAACCTGTGCCAGTGTCTCACCACCCTCATGGGGAAGAACTTCTAAATGTCTAATCTAAATCTGCCCTCCTCTAGCTTGGATCTATTCCCCTCAGTCCTATCACTACCTGACACCCTAAAAAGTCCTTCCCCATCTTTCCTGGAGCCCCCTTCAGATACTGGAAGGCCACTCCAAGGTCTCCCTTGAGCCTTCTCCTCTCCAGCCTGCAGAGCCCCAACTCTCTCAGCCTGTCCTCAAAGCAGAGCAGCTCCAGCCCTCTGAGCATCCTTGTGGCTCTGCTCTGGACATGTTCCTTCCAAGATTTTTTTCCTGCTGACATGACTGAACTCAGGGTGTGTGTCCATGGCATGGCTGAGTGATGTGTGTCTGCATGTGGAATTGTGTGAAGGCACTGATTAGAAAGGATCTCTGCCATGAAAGCCTTCAGGTCACCCCAAAGGAGGTCAGGGCACTCCTTTGGCACTGAAAACCAGAGTGGGAATCTTTCATCTGATGCCAAGGGGGAAATTAAGCTAAAGCTAAAAGTGTGCTTTGAGCATCAGATCCAACTTCCAGCTCTCACTCCCAAGCACTTCTGGACTATTGACAAGGGCTTGCAATGACAGGACAAGGGGAATGGGTTTGAAGTGGCAGAGGGGAGATTGAAAGTGGATGTTAGGAGGAAGTTGTTTGCAGTGAGGGTGGTGAGACACTGGCACAGGTTGCCCAGGGAGGTTGTGGCTGCTCCCTCCCTGGAGGTGTTCAAGGCCAGGTTGGATGAGGCCTTGAGTGACCTGTGCTAGTGGGAGGTGTCCCTGCCTATGGCAGGGGGTTGGAACTGGATGAGCTTTGAGCTCCCTTCCAACCTTCCCATTCTATGATTCTATGATTCTATGTCACTAATCCCTGCCTGTGCCAGACAGTTTGGTGAACACAAGCAGCTGAGTCCAGACAACTGCAAGATTTGACCAGCAGACTGTGAAGTTTCCTTGTCACTGAAGACAAAACCTTCTCCAGAGGCTTGCAGTAGCTTTCTCACACAATACCTCTGCTGTTAGTGCAGGGAAGCACTGCCAGGGGATCCTCTGAAATGCTTGGGATGGCAACCAAGGCAGCTGTTGGAGAGAATCATGGAAGTGTTTGGGTTGGAGAAGCCCTCTGAGACCATCCAGCCCAACCATCAATCCAGCACCACGATGGCCACTGAACCCTGTCCCCAGCTGCCATGGGCACAGGTTTCCTGAACCCCTCCAGGCATGGGGACTCCATCACCTCCCTGGGCAGCCTGTGCCAGTCCCTGACCACTCTTGCAGCAAAAAAACTTTTCCTTCTCTGCAACCTAACCCTCCCCTGGCACAATTTCAGACCATTTCCTCTTGTCCTGTCACCTGATACTAGGGAGCAGAGCCCAACCCCACCTGCCTCCAGCCTCCTCTCAGGGAGCTGTAGAGAGCAATGACCTCTGCCCTCAGACTGAACACCCCTCAGCTGCCTCTCCCCAGCCCTGTTCTCTAGACCCTTCACCAGCTTTATTGCCCTGCTCTGGACCTGCTCCAGACCTGCTCCAGCCCCTCAAGGTCCTTCCTGTAGTGAGGGACCCCAAAACTGAGCCCAGGACTCAAGGTGTGACCTCCCTGGTGCTGAGGTCAGTTCCTGCAGGTTGATTTGCCTGACAAATTTAGTGGCTTTTTATGATGAAGTCACANCCCCCAGCACAAGAAGGACATGGAAGTGTTGGAGCCAGTCCAGAGGAGGCCACCAAGATGCTGAGAGGGCTGCAGCAGCTCTGCTGTGAGGACAGGCTGAGAGAGTTGGGGCTCTGCAGCCTGGAGAGGAGAAGGCTTCCAGGAGAGCTTGGAGTGGCCTTGCAGGATCTGAAGGGGCCTACATTAAGGCTTGGGAGGTGTTCAAGGCCAGGTTGGACGAGGCCTTGAGTGACCTGTGCTAGTGGGAGGTGTCCCTGCCTATGGCAGGGGGTTGGAACTGGATGATCCTTGAGGTCCCTTCCAACCTTCCCCTTCTATGATTCTATGATTTTCCATGCAGCCATGTGGAGCCTTTTCAGGCTGCTGCTGACACTCAGTGGTGTAAATGTTTGCTGCCTGTGGGCTTGTGCCAGTGTTTGCTTTTCCTTTTGTGCTCACACCCATGCTGTTCTTTTCCTTTGGTCACAGGACAGTGACATTGAGCAGGTTGTCAAGTATTTGGAGAATGTCCTGGAGAGCAGCCTGCTGGGTAAGAGAGGATCTCTTCTCTAGGTGTGCTAGCAGCAGGTGTTCAGCACAGTCCACTTACTGCCTGTTGCAGCAAAATAACAACAAAAAAAAATGATCTGCTTGAGAATTCCTTCTGTAACCTACTGCAGAGAAGTGTAGATCACAGACTCACAGAACACATCTGGCTGGCAATGCCCTCGAGGCTCAGCCAGCCCAAGCCTGCCCCCAGCACTGCAGGCTCAGCACTAAGCCATGGCCCTAAGCACAGCTCCACAGGCTGCTGGAACACCTCCAGCCATGGGCACTGCAGCACTGCCCTGGGCAGACCATTGCAGTGCTGGAGAAGCCTTCCAGGGCACAAAGAGTTCCTAAGAGGCAGCCTGAGCCTGCCCTGGGGCAGGAAGGTGGTGGAGTCCCCATCCCTGCAGGTGTTCAAGAAGTGTGTGGCCATGGCAGTTTTGGACATGCTTTAGTGGCTATGGTGGTGTTGGGTTGATGGTTGCACTGGATGATCTCAGAGGGCTCTGCCAACCCAAACAGTTCTCTGATTGTATGAAACTAAAATAGCTGCTTCGTTTAGCTTGGGAAATTGAAAACTGCAGTAGGATCTAGATTTGAAATGAGAGGAGAATGCAAAAGGGAAGAGGAGAAGTGAATAAGCCAAAGACAAGGACACAACTGAGTGTGAAGTGGCCAGTTCTGGGAAATCAGAGATTGCAGTCAGCAGCTCTCAGTGAGGCACTGGAGCTGACTTCCAATGGCAGCAGCTGCAGCAATAAATTCTAAGCAATTCTATGAATTCATAGAATGGTAGGGGTTGGAAGGGACCTCCAGAGCTCATCCAGTCCAATCCCCTGCCAGAGCAACATCACCTAGGGCAGGGCACACAGGAACACATCCAGGTGGGTCTTGAAAGGCTGCAGAGAAGGAGACTCCACAACCTCTCTGGGTAGCCTACTCCAGGCCTCCAGCACCCTCACACCAAACAAGTTTCTCCTCACCTTAAGCTGGAACCTCCTGGGTTCCAGGCTGTGTCCACCACCCCTTGTCCTATCACAGGCACCACTGAGCAGAGCCTGGCACCTTCGTCTTGAGCCCCAGCCCTCAGATACCCCTAGACACTGATCAGATCCCCTGTCAGCCTTCTCTAGACTAAGCAGCCCCAGGGCTCTCAGCCTTTCCTCACCAGACAGAGGCCCCAGCCCCTGCACCATCCTCATAGCCTCCCCTGCAGGACTGTGCTCAGTTGCTGTGGCTCAGCAGGGGCTTTGTGTGCTGGAATGGCAGCACGGAAGTGGCACACACAAGTGCTGCCAAACCTGATAGTCCTCTGTGAGTCAGGGCTTTGTGCTCCTGTGGCTGAGAACCAGAGGGTTCTGTGAGCATGAGGTCCTTCAAGGCTGCAGCAGCCTCCAGACCTCTGAGCAGGCAGCAATGCCTGTGTGTATGCATGGCTGTGGATCTCCCAGGTAGCTGTGGGTGCCTGCACCTGGGGCATACACACATCCATCCCATGGGGACCTGCATCCAAAGGCAGAATGATGGCATCAGGCCAGGACCTCCAGTTTACAGTCAGGACGGAGCTAAAGGGGAGCCCTGCCTGGTAGGAGGGAGGTGCCTGCTCTTACAAACAAGGGCAAGACCTGCAGAGGAGCACAGATACTGGCTGGGCAGATTCCATCTTGTTGGGTGTCTCTGGCCCAGCACTTCCTCACGGGGCCGTTCTCTCTGCTGCAATGCAATTCCCTGAGCCCACCCCCAGGAGAACTGCTTCTACAGTTCTGGGGCCCTGAAGCTATGAATGAATCTCTTTGTCCCTTCACATGCATCTGACTCATCTTGAATTGAGATTCTTCCACACCTGCAATACTCTGTCCAGTTGAGGGCTCCCCAGTTCAAGAGAGACAGGGATCTGCTGGAGAGTGTCCAGCAGAGAACCAGGAGGGCAATTAGGGACCTTGAGCATGTCCCCTGCCAAGAGAGACTGAGAGCTCTGGGGCTGTTCAGTCTGGAGGAGAGAAGGCTGAGAGGGGACTTGATCAATGTCTATCAATACCTGAGGGGTGGCTGTCAAGTGGAGAGGGCCAAGCTCACATCAGTGATGTGCAAGACAAGGAGCAATGGGTACAACCTTGAAGAGAGAAGGTTCCACCTCAACCTGAGGAGAAAGCTTTTACTGTGAGGGTGCTGGAACCCTGGAGCAGGCTGCCCACAGAGGTTGTGGAGTTTCCTCTGCAGACTTTACCAGGGAGCAGCTCTGCAGAGAAGGGCTTGAGGGTGCTGGTGGAGGAGAGCTGGACTGGCCTGGGCAATCCTGCTGTGGCAGGGGAAGATCTCTGGAGGTCCCCTCCAACCTGCAGCATTCTGTGATTGTGTAACTAAGATTGCAGACAAACAGGAGCAGTCTTCCTCCTGCGGCTGGCCCCTGGCTCCCTGGCAGAGCTCAGGGGATGAAGGTGAACAAGGCTGTGTCTGTGCATTGATTCGTAGGCTCGGGGACTGTCACCAGAGTGTCTCCAGGGGCAGCCGCGGGGCTCGGAGCTTTCAACAGCAGGATGGCTGAGACCAAGCTGAGACACATGAGGGAGTAAGTAGCTTACCTGTGTGTTACCACTCTTCAGACAGAGGAGGGCCTGGAGAGCTGCAGGAGGCAGCAAAGGAAGCACCTCGGCAGAAGGAGGGGAGTGGGGAGGTGTCCTTCACAGACTGCACGGAGGACAGAGGTCGACTTCTGTCACTTCTGCTT
>WBNM01028634.1:0-50288 GCA_013399055.1 Ramphastos sulfuratus | reverse complement strand
GGGGGGTGTTAAATGGTTAAAAGCACTTACAACACATTAATGTACTTTACAGAATCGGTTAGAACTTTAAGGTAAATGTAATATAGAGGCAAACATACATACCTTTGCATTTGTTTGTTGTCTTATCCAAAATAGCCTTCGTGGATACAATTTTCCCATACCTAAAATGTATTATACATAAGGAAAATCAGAAAAGAACATTCTATTACTATAAATACCCAAATCACATTATTTTAAGTCACATTACTCTTTGCTTTTAATAAAATGGAGTAATACACAGTCTACATAATTATATAATGTAAACTCAGATGGCATTGACGAAAACAGTCAACAATTTCAAACATGCTCTTGTTCTGTTATTCTCATGTTCTCAGTGGCACAGCAGAATCAAAAAATAAGCCGGTAAATAAAAATTGATTTCTGGAAAAAAATGTAACAGTTGGAATACTGATATATACAAGAAATCACATCACATTTTAGACAAAAGCTTGAACTCTCTCAGTATATATACACCTGGATAAAGCAGACAAGCTGCCTCATCAGTGCTAGCCCTGCTATGGAAATAAAACACTAAAAGTCCCAAACACAGAGTAAGAAACATAGCTATCTCTCCCCCTCCCCACACTGACAAACGCAAAGGGATTAAAACCTTCTGGTCCAGAAGGTGACATGCTTAAATCGGATTTATGAAAGATGATGGCTGTTCTTCAGCTTCTTAATAAAGGGCCGCATAGCCTGCTATGCAGTCCAAAGATGAGCACTCAGAGATCCAAGAGCAACTGAGCTTCAGAAACAGGTGGACAGCAATCCCAGCTTATGGAAGCAATTGTTGTTTCTGAAATGCTCTTCGAAAGTTTACCAGTATTAGAAAGGTTGCTTAAATTTAGAGGTTGATTAAACACATTTGCTGCTGCTGTAAACCTGCAGATTTTCTTGGAAGTCAAATCCCATTTTTAATTTTTAAAAAAGCAACTGTCTTTGCCTGCATCAGCAGCAGAATCAGAATCCAAGCACTGGTTTCCCAAGTTCGTCACCAAAACCTCCTCTGGTTATTTGTAAACTACATCTGATACAGTTCTCTAAGTATACAAGAGAGAAATGCTCTAACAAAAGTTTGTGTTCCCAAGAGAATATAAGGTAGCTTATTAGATTAAGAGGTATACTTAAGCAACACTATCAGAATAAGAAAGTGGAAGTTGAGGAAGAATGAAGTTTTTGCCAGCTCACATGTTAAACAACTTCAGAATGGCTGTAATTTCAAATATGTATCATTCCAAAACACGACTAAACTCAATTTCTGCAGTAGCTGTATTCAGTCTTAGAAGTTCTTCAGAATATGTAACAAGCCTAATAATGTAGGCAGAGTACTCAAATAATTGTTCACTTGTGAAGTGATAGTTACTCAAGGATGAAGCCTATTTACTAAATACTTTCCCCATAAAGAACATTTAAATTTTCGGTGTAGTTAATCATTCTTTGTGACATGTTTCAAACTGATTATTCATTGAGTTATTGTATGACTTCAAAATACTTCCATGGGAGTAAACCTGAGACTCTAGCCACTAGGTAACTTCCTATTTATCTGTCATTCTGAGCATCAACACCAATATAAAATAGAACTCTCCATCCATAGCCTAAAAATGTACCAAGCTTCAATAAAACACAGTGCATACCTAAATATACCAAGCTGTAAGGTGTGGTAAAGAAATAGAAATTGTGCCTAAGAATTGGAGCAGGTACTTCCTTATTAGTACCACTTACTTTCCAAATAGCCTTCCATTTAGGAAGCTCTATAGCCCATAAGTCAAAGTTTCACAAACTGCGCTTACAAAAATTCCAGAAAAAAGTAAATATACATGTTCTAAATGAGAGAGGCAAACTGTTCAGGGACACTGCACTTCAAGATCCACTAAACTCTCGTGTCCCAAGTTGCTTGCACATGGCACTGCATCTGACAGCCAGCATCCTCCATATCCTACCAATTTTTCTAAGCTTCTTAAAGTGAAGAGCTACATAGTGTTTTTGTTTGGGTTTTGGTTTTTTTTTGGGGGGGGGCGGTGGGAAATCCGTGAAGAATCACCTTGTCCCTGCTACTCTTTCAGTTCCTAAAAGTACAGAAAGCTGGTGGTAAAAAAAAACAGCACTGTGTGCTGATGTAAACAAAGCTAACTGCAACCAGTTTGGTCACAGAGGGGGATCAGCAGCTGAGCATAGACTAGGTTGGCCCACCAATGCTGATGCACACCAGTCCAAGAATAGGTGCCTGCATGTCTGTTCTTTAGAGCCACTTCATGAACCACCTTCCAATACGTACTACCACTAATGATTTAATTCACTGGCCTAGATAGCAGGGCTCCTGCAAAGAACCAGCTGCCATGGAAGAATGCCAAGAAGTTTCAGCAGTGTCTGGGAACGATTCAGAGAGCCAGTATAACAATAGCTGCTATCGCCAGGATTTCTCCTACGATTTTCCCTGGGAATACTCCTCCCAAGTACTAGCTCTCCACTTGCTCCATGAAGTACAGAAATGCAGTTTACACCACTTGAGCCTGGGTAGAGTGACCTATCTGCTCCTTGCTCCCACCATGTGGTATGATATTAGGGGAAAATTGCTCCCTACAGTTCTTCCTAGGCACTTCTTTCAGATGGTGACCATTATGAAACTCTACTTCCTTCCTCCTGGATTCTGCAGTCCTAATATTGCTGTTAACACAGGCTCCTCTCTTCAACTGCTTATATGTTGGATGCAACTGCAATTGCAACCCACAAGAGATAAACAAGCTAGAAAACACATCCAGGTCATGGTGCAAAATAATACATAATGCTTACATACACAGCAAACAATACAAAACTTCTATTCCAAAGACATCTATAATGTTAGGTCTTGCCTTAAGATCATTCCTTTCAAAGCTCGCACACATCAACTTGTCTTAGGCACGCTGCTGAGGCTACTATTCAGCTCCAAAGCCTTACTGCTTGCTTGCTGAGACTTGCTACCTGAGGCAGAGCCCAGCTCTCATGGATGGCAGAATCACTTCTACCTACACTGGTGACTGCTCCTTCCCTCTCCTCTGAAGCAATTTTTGAAAATATGCTTTTGCTTAAATTAAGTGATAATCTTGAGAAATAACTGCTCATCTAGCTGATGTCAAGTAACCAG
The DNA here is from genome assembly GCA_013399055.1 of Ramphastos sulfuratus. Lineage (NCBI taxonomy): Eukaryota > Metazoa > Chordata > Aves > Piciformes > Ramphastidae > Ramphastos > Ramphastos sulfuratus. The sequence continues at coordinate 47,128 of WBNM01028634.1, read as the reverse complement.
ATATTCCTTATTAAGTAGGTTGTTTTTCTTCCAAGAATAACATGAAATGAACGTTCAGCAGCAATAAAGAAGCATGAGGGGTTTTGTTGCTGGAGGTTTTTAGAATATTATTAGCACCTTCTTTCTTTAACCTGAATCTCTTTATTACAAGTACAGAAAATTGTTCAATGTCAACAAACATACTAAGAAATAACAGGTAGAGGCAGGTAAATAATTGCCATGGTGCATTGATTATGAGATTAAAAAGGACATGTTCAGTAACAGTCTGTGTATCAATGTACAAGCTATTGTTATAGTACAGAACACCAACACAAATGTGTATTTTGATAGGAGATAAAGAAAAGCCTTGTTCAAAGCCAAGTTAGGAAGTACTGCTACTTAATAAGGATGCTTACCACTGCCCATTACACTTTGTGCAGAAGTGAAAGGATAACTCCCACCTAATCAACTGCCCTAAGAAGATCTACTGTAGGCCATGTGAATGGCGCTGCACATTTGTCTTAGAAACTTTTGAAGTGGAAAACTTGAAGCAAAGCAATACCACCACCTTTAACAAAAAAACCAAACAAACAAAAAAAACAACCACACAACCACCACCAAACAAAAAACCCAACAAAACAAACAAACAAACAGACAAAAAACAAACCACCAACAGAAGCCCACGGCAAATAATCACACTGGCATTTATTACAAATACCTGGGAATACTTCTGACATCTAAGACATCTCTGAAACTTAATTTTGGCACTCTCCACCACATCGAAAGAAAAAGGTCCTTAGAAAACTAAATACACAGATCAAACTGAACCACTGTTTATTTTTCTCCCTTTGTACATCTTGTAGTATAACAAACATACTTGCAAACGTGAGTGTGATAAGATCCCATCATGAGCATGACAAAGAATGAGGAATGAAGTAGATTGAAGTCTATGCCACAAGTGCTGTTTTCAGTGTTGAAAGAACTTATCTCTGTGTGTGTGTGTGTGTGTGTGTGTGTGTGTGTTAAGGGAGGTACAGTAAGAACAGGCAGAGAGGCTTGATACGGATTGTCTGGAATGAATTGTTCAAATCTTTGTCCAAAAGACTTTAACCTCCTATCGCCAGCTCACAGTGCTTCCTTTTACAGTACTTTCAAACTGTCTTTCAACTTGTGCTGTGAAAAGTTTTCTCTAATGCTTGATGTGGGCTTGAACATTAAGTCCAGAAAGATCTCTGCTACCATGACAAGTTCTTGCCTTTTGGAGCTGCTTGGTTCCTCCACTCTGATCTGTCCAGTACTTTGTGATGAACAGTGCTCTCTCTTTGCCTAAGTCACACAATCACAGAATTAACCAGGATGGAAAAGACCTCTAAGATCGAGTCCAACCTATCACCTAACACCTTCTAATTAACTAAACCATGGCACTAAGTGCCTCATCCAGCCTCCTCTTAAACACCTCCAGGGATGGTGACTCCATTACCTCCCCATGCAGTCAGTCTATCCGTAAAATGAGCATTCTCAGAAATCCTACTGTTATCCCTTGCCTTACTGTAGTGCTGTCAGAACTCCTCTCCTATGCAGAAACAATGCTGCATATCTTCTGTGTTTATTCTAGATTAATTTTTACAGTTTAGCATCTTATCATTGCCCTTCATGCAATGCTCTTTATTTCCAAGAGCCAGAATCATGTGGTAAAACTAGATATGGGTTTCATAACATATAAGTGGCTCTGATTAAATGAACTCACTGTAAGGTGAAATTGTGAAAGAAATGGAAACCTCACTGAACATAGTTTCAATAGGGAATGAATATTCTCAACAAGTGACCCAGAGACAAGAGAGAGAATAACAAACAGGCAGAACCAGCAAGGAGGGCCATGTGGGAAAGCAGATCAATTAATCTTAAAATATATTGAGGTTGCTGAATGGATCCACATCAAAACAAACATTACTTTAGACTAGGGTAAATAACCAGGACAATATGGACAAAGCAAATACTTCCAAAGCAATTTCAATCTGTTCATACAATGATTTGGATTTAAGAGGACCTTAAAGATCACATAGTTCCAACTTTCCTGCCACAGGCAGGGACAACTCCCACTAACCAGGTTGCTCAAGTTTGTTCAAGGCCATCCAGCCTGGGTTTGAACATTTCCAGCATTGAAGCCTCCACAAATTCGGTGGGCAACCTGTTCCAGTGCCTCACCAACCTCACTACGAAGAATTTCTTTCTAACATCTAATCTAAATCAAATTTCTTATGGTTTGAAGCCATCCACATAAAAAACACTGACTTCTGCGAATCAGTGATGTACAACTTTTCAGAAGGCATCCTCACCTCCCCAAACCGAGCATTCTATTTTGAACACTACTACTCAAACATTTATGTGAAACCAACAGTCTTCATATCCAAGTTCACCTAACAGTCTACCCCACTGGTGCGGAAGCTCAAGCCATTCATCTCAACTGAGCCTTGAAAAGGAAAAATCTGAGCAGTCCATGGGAAGGCCTCACCTGTACTGCAGTTCTCAGACCCTCTATACTACCTGGTACAAAAGGAGCAAAGAAAATCCCCTGTAACTGAGGAAAATAATCAAGGGAACTGTCAACAAGAGCCAACTTGGTTTATTCGGCTTGCACTCCTCAGTACTCTTCCGTGTTCAGGGCATTTCTGAAACAACAGCACAGCCAAGGGAACATAATCAGTCCCAGCAATCTCCTGGATCCAAAACCCAAGATCAGAGCAGCCTCTGAGCACTACAAAAGGTTTTATCTGGTTCCTATACCACCCTCTCTCTGCTGCACCTTGGGAAAGTGGTGTGAACCTTAAGCTCATGCTCCCCTTAGGCTGAGATAAATACATGGAGTTTTTGTTTTGCCACATATCAAACTTTTAATTTCCCAATAAGGGCAACTTCATAAAATAACTGCCAATACAATGCTGCTAGCCCTTTTGATAGCCTACTCTAATCCTGCTATTTAATTATGGGTAAACATTCTCTTAGAAAAAACTTAATAAAGTTTATTCAAACCAGTAGAATACTGAGTTTGGAGAAATGAATCAAACCATATGGTTTCCATTTTTAAATTCTTCCTTACCACATCTATGCCCTAGTGTAGAAGGAGACATTGCTGAGAACATTTTGTCCCTATTTTGTTCTCTCTTGTTGCATGACACACTGCTCTTTGAGAAACTCTCTGGAATCACTCGGTTGCTTTATGCCCATCATGCACCAAGAGATTTGCTATTGAAGCAAATAGCTACAACCAAAAGCTCAATTAACCAGTTATAACCAAGAAACTGACATAATTAAACATTACATTAAAAGCTGCCATTGTGTTTTTGTTATTTCTATTTGCACAGTTAATGGATATGCACAATCTATTTTAGTACAAGTTGTATTTTGAAAATGTTATAGATTTGGCTAACTTGTTTGGTTCAGCAAAATCTCCCTTACTACATATTTAAGCCCTGGGTTTATCAACTCAGAGATGTGGCCAGTTTCAGGCATTAGATCATATTTTTCACTATGAGCAAAATGGGACATCCATGTGAACTTAAAGTTAGGGCATTGCTTTGATGACATGCTCTTAAATGGTCACATGGTTTTTACATAAATATCTAAGTTGTTTTGTTTTTTTTAAACTTGGAAGATAAAGAATACCTTCAAATAAACTAAAATGTACTATTACAGAAGCTAAATACCATTTTGATTGTCATTACAAAATAACTAAAATCACATTTTGTCCATTAATGTAAATACTATTTTTGAGGAGTTAGCATCTAAGTACTAAAAATCAAAACAATGCAAACAATTGAAAAACCCCAACCAAAAATTCCCAACCCCAGAGATCTTTGGCTATAACGACAATTCAACAGTCTTACATGCTATCATAAATTAATTCTTCACAAGACTCTGACAGATTTCTTCACAACCTCTGTACTTCTATTTCTTCATTTAAGTTCTGCGTATTTGTGTTCTTGATAAGCATCAATGGATAAAAAGCACATACCATCATCGTTACTGCTACAGTTACCAACATCAGGATAGTGCAAACTAGTATTTGGTACAAGCTTTTCTTCAGGCTCAGTAGGTTACAATTCCAGATTTCACGGAGAAGTTATGACGAGTAGCAAAACCAGATGCGAAATCAGCTATACTATCAGATGCTTAGCATAAAGGACATACACAATTTTAGTGAAGTGTGAACTAATTCTTTCTTAGTTTCTTGGACAGCATTAACAGATAAAAAGCAGTATTTTATGAATAGCTATTTGGTTTATAGAGTAGAGGCTCTACACACATCTAACTATTCCTTAGAAACAGCAAAGTGACACACAGAAAGATGATTTGGGGGATTTTTTTTTTTCAGTGACCCATATTGTTTTTCTTAAGAGTAGCGATTTCCTAGTTTAGGCAAGAATGAACTGTGGGGATAGGGAAGAAATGTTTTTAGAATCAGGAAATGTTTGCTTCCTCTTCCTTTGTAGAGATGTGAGTAACTCTTATCCATTTACTTAGAAGCTGGTTGAAAGTTAAGGGGGAAAAGGCCTGTTAGCATCCGACAGCTATTTTTATGACATTTCGCAAAGGTTTATGAATCAATGTACTCCTTTTGCCAACAAACTGATTAGCTCAAACGGCTAACCTGCTGTACAGTGGCCTTTCATTGAGCAAAACTGAGGAAAATTTGTTTATATCTCTGGGTATTTTAAATGTTTTGGATGTATTACAGCTGACACCAGAACAGCACTCTTAATGTGGTTTTGTAGCATGTAGTAAACTAACAAATTTGCAGCAAGTACCTGCAGAGATTTTTTTCATCAATCTTAAATCCACACATAAAAAAAAAGCAATGTTGCAGTATGTTGCAATTACTCATCAGTACTATGACCCCATCATTGGGAGGGAAGAGAACACACAACCACTCATGAAGCTTCCAACAAGAAGAGCTTTTGAAGTTGGGAGGGGGAGGCTCTCATATTTTTCTCTGGCAGACATTGAGAATGCAGCTGGTACTACTTTGAGAGAAACATGGTAGCAGAATTGAAATCATGAGAAATTTGAAAGCCTAAGTATAAAAATTTCACACCAGGATTTGTTTTTTACTGCTTTTCAGTTCACTTAAAGTGGAAAAAAAAGGCAAATTCTGAAGGATGAACACATACATAACTTCTGTTCTAGGCTCTGAGAAGTCCATCATCATCTGTTGCCTCAGTCAGCTCTGCTGAATTCAGATATCTGCCAAAATCATTATTAATAAAAACTTTGAGGTGAGACTTTTTCGAATTCCTGAATCTTGGCCTATCCTTGCTCATCTGCAGTATGATTTTTACTACCAAATACATGGCATTTCATTTCCATTTAGTCTTTCACAGGCTAGCAATTTAATAATGTTCAACTTGATGGTAGGGAAACAAAGCCACAGCTCCAGCTGAAAAAGGAGAGAGCAACAGCAGCTGCAGCAGCAGAGCCAACCTCTCCTCCTGCAGAGAGGATCACCTTTCATACTCATTTTAAAGACTTTCTCATCATCTTAATGATTCTTTATGAAAGCCAGGACACTAACATGCTGGTCCTACATTTGTTCGTTACGTATCTGTTTTAACTGTAAAGACACAAGACATCACATGCTGTGAAGAAAAATGGAATTTCAAACAACAAACTGAGATAAACGGTCCCTTTCAGTGTTTCTTGCAGCCACTGCCCCTGCAGTTACCCAGCCTAACTTCTGACAAGCTGAGGTGATTTAGCATAATCTCTGAACCATCTGCTAGGCTTTCTATCAGTTCAGTAGCCTTGTTACTTTACGGTTTATAGGTTAAGCAGGATTTGCGTCTTTAACATACTTTGAAGTGCAAGTATTGTCTAAGTAACCATAGCTCGCTTTCTCCTAAACTAAAGAAAGTAAAAATCATGATAATGCATTAACCAAAGTGTCCATTCTTTCAGAATGGGAAATTGTTTCTTTTTATCATCATCTTGACAATTTATTAAATCAATACTTTACCAGAGCTAAGTAAATACTTTGTAACTTATTTTTGCCCACAGTTTTAGATTTTTCTATTTACCTGTTTGAAACCTCATATGTGAAGCATTTTACAAGATGTGAACTATGTAGCGTTATGCTTTCGAACATCTATTTGCAAGGACAGAAATGCTGGTTAACATTAGAAGTGTTGTTTCCTGCCAACCTTCTACCAAGTTTGATGACTGATGTTAGTGGAAAAAACAGTCTGCATTTTTCTCATAAATTATATGCCATTGTCCTTTGAGAAAAATATCTTAAGAGTTGAATGGAACATGTAGTGATGTACATAAATTAGATGGAATGGTTTGGAAATTGATTTGCTGCTATTCTGCTTCTACTATATTGTAATTTATATGAAGTACCCTTACACTGAAAGCATAGGAAGTTTCACCATAAGACACTGAAGCAAGGATCATTCATATGAAAGTGATTTGCGCAGTTATTCAGATGGTCACAAACAATAAATATCAGCATTAGCATAAATTACCATAAACTAGCTAACATATATTAAAGCATTCAGACAAAAGGCTACCAGTAACTGCTACATCATTTGCGGGGGGGGTGGGTAGGTTTTTATTTAGTTATAGACACATAAACATACACACAAATAAATCAAGATGTCTGCTTCACAATTCCTGCCTCACAAAGTCAGGATGCACTTTCTAATCTATACCATTCAGCATCCATCTTAGAGTGAACTGTGGAGAATCCTTATTTTACAGAAAGTCATAGTTAATTTAAAAGATATTCACAATTCTTGGCTAACCCAACTATTAATGCTACAATTATTTCTACTCAAGAAAACACAGGACAACCTTCATTTTCTGTGGGAACATGCCTGTGCATCTACTGGCAAGGCTATCCAGGTTCATGGGAAGGGTTTAGCTTTCTACCGCTACAAGACAGAGGAACAAAGACATGTTATTTTAAGAAAGTAAATGGTCTCACCCTGTTCTCTTACCTGATGCTAGAGAATGGACAAATGATCACTAAGAGTAAACCATCGAAAAAAGAAAAAAAAAAATCTGCATTTTGCGCACAACTTAAAGAATGAACTGAAGCAATATTGCTTGAAAATACATTACTATTGCTCCTGTGCTCCTCAGAAATAATATAAAATATATGAGAGTATAGAGTTTCACATAGCCATGAAAGATACAGGGGGGGTTTGGAAAATCGTAATTCATATACAAGCAAAATAACAAAGTTCCAAACAGGTTCAAATTCCAATTCCGGCAATCTGACAATTCCTTTTATCCTTTTTTTATACTGTAAAATGATCACTAATCAAGACAAGATTTGGGAAGATGAGAAATGAAAACAGATGCATGCTAATGCATGCTTATAAGACAAGCTCGTAGCAGGTCTTGCAGACATGCATGTATTGATTTACCACCACTAGCTGTTTTAATCTGGAAGTAAGGCTGCATTTCTATATCCAGTCATAAATCTTGGCAAATTTCAGCCTTGCCAATTTTGCAGAGCCTACACTAACAGCATGAAAGAATAAAGCTATGAAGACATAAGAGAGCAGTTTTTGTTATTCATAACTCCTTTCTCTTCTGTGTGCTAAACAGAAGAGGTCAGCTTGGAAGCGTAAATTAGTCTTTCTACCTGAAAACAATTTATTTTTCAATTCCTCCTCCATCCAAGGAAGCCAAATTCAGTCGTTGTCAATATATGATGGATGCATTGTCCTTTATTTTGGCTTCTACTAAGCGTATTTCTTTTTCTTGTAGGAAGGAATTGAGAACAAGGCACGTGGAAAATGAAATTATTTATCAACACTTTCCAATAGTTTTTTCCACTCGTTTTAGTCAGAAACAGTATAAATGGTAACGTGTTCTTCTGGCTACAGTCCTAGCCAGTGTGAGATTACCTCCTATCTGGATAGATAGACAGACAGACATTTATTAATGCTACACATCTATATATTTGCGGAGGATTGCTCTTCAGTTTATTCCTGCCTATTAATTTCACTTTCAGTGAAGATTCCAAACCAAGTCTTATATTCACAGTTTAAATAAATTACACTCCAAGGAGTACGTTGACAAAGTCTTGAAAACCATCAGATTAGAAATTGACAAACACAAGGGCATTTCAAGCCATGTTCCATTTTCTAAGCCCTAACCCATCTGTCAACAGTAAACTACAAAAAATTGCCACACAAATTGCATAAATTACATATACACACAAATTGCATATATTACACATGTATATATGCACACACACAATGCTTTTTATTGCATTTATTTTGTATGGAACATGCTTGGCCACCAGGAAAATGCCTGTCATTGATTTTTTTTTTTTCTTAATATGTCTGCATATTTTCTATGTTTTCCTTCTGTTTTTGTAATATTAAGTCAACATAAAGCCAATAGGATGAATCCAAGACCTGGCCTGCTGGGTTAAAATACTTTCCTCACAAGGATACCTCTTTATTCTGAACGGCACTTTGAATTAATTTCACATCCCATCTTGGAAACTGCTGACTGAAAAAAACACCTCAAGTAATTTGCAGCCTCTCTGAACTGCATTTTAATAGAGACTCCCCTGTCCAATACTCACAGTAACGTCCTGCTTTCAACAGCTATTCTATACTAGAATTAACACTCCATAACGAAGAAACTGTACAACTAATATTAAGAGTTTGATCTTCTTTAATTTCTGGTAACTTAATGTCAATCATACCAGAACAGCACCAAATGAACCACTTATTCAAAATCACTGCTAAGTCTTACAGAAACCTTGCCCCCTTAATAGCATGGCATGTAGACTTGATCCCTATTTGAATCTGGTTCTCTCCACTCAAGTCCCAGCTGTGCTGAAAAGCAAATATCACCATTTCAATAGGGAAAATGGTTGTACTAATGTTGTTCTCTCCAGGGGTCAAAATACTTCAGAAGGGCATTTCAGTGGCTGTATGTTATTGAGCAGAAACATCAGCTCACATATTATTGATTACAACCGCATAGCTCTGTTGAAAAGATGTCTGCAGCAGTATTAAGTGCTGAGATAGGGACAGAGGAGTGTTATGCATTAAAAAGATACTATCCATCTGTTGCCAAATTCTAGATACATGAGCAATCTCAAGCTGTAACACAAAATCTAAAGTGCAGCCTTTGTGGCTGATGTGTCAGGGTCATATTCAGTGACACTGTCTCAGTTTCACACTGCTTAAGACAGAGTCTTTTGAATATTGATTGAAGCAAGCAAAAGACAAAGATTTCTGCAGTTTTGCGAAGAGAATGTAATAGATGCTCTTATGAAAATTTGCTTTTGGTGGCTTAAATATACCTTTTTCTTTAAAAATGCCATTAACATGTTCTGATGCTATCACTCTAGCAGCTAGCAGAGTACAACGGAAGTCTTCTGGAGCCACCACAAATTCAGCCTGCTCCAAGCCCAGAGCTGCAGACATACCTGCAGTCACCACTGGACTGAGTATTACTAAATTGTCAGCCAAGCTGGCTGAAACTAATGTGATGCCCCAGACCTTCACTTCCAGTGACTCCTGTATAATGACTATGTCAAGTGCCACCATGCAAGAATAAATTCAGTGTCCCAGACTTCACTTTTGCTGGTATGCCCAAGGAAGCACTGGGATAATTCGGCTTCACAGTGAAGAACCATGGAAAATCCAATTCATGAGCATCTGTGCAAAGGGGTGACTCACGACTGGGTTAACAGGGCCCAAAGAGAACTGGCATCCTCCAGCTGGCTGAATCAACTGAAAGCCTGCATGGCATCTACACCAAACAGAGCAAGACATAAGGAGCCTAAGTTTCTTAAAAAGAGCAGCTGTGGCAGGTTCACAAACCCAGAGCTGCATCAGCCACAGAAGAGACTAATCAAAAAACCAAATTCTCATACAGACCTAAGATAAATCAGCTAACCACCGCATGACAGAAAAGCTGACTGGCAAGTCCAAAGTTGGTGAAGTTAGTTCTGCATCATAACCTTGCTTGAACAAATTCGACGACATATGCCAACAATGCAGTTTGTATGATACTGTCACAGTGTTTCTGGGCTTTACAGACCTTTTTTATTATCAACAGCCTCAGATGACTATTTCTTTGCTTGGAAGAGGGCAGCAGAACAAATCTTTCTTTTAGAAGTGATGAAGTATGAAAGAAATCATAACCTTCTGCTTTAGGATGAATTTTAATGCCTATGCTTCAGATTCTAAGAGTTCACTTATTTAGATAAATTGGTCAGAAAAAAATTAGTAAGATGTCTAAAGCAACTGAAATGGACATCTTCAAATATTTTTTATTAAAATCTCTTAGAAGCAGGAAAATGTAATGAATACAGCCATTGTACGTAAAAGCACTGTGAAGCCAAAGAATGGCTATATCCAATGCCAGACAGCCACTCATTAGTAAAGAGTTAAAGACTATGTAGGTCACTCTACAGTCTTTCCTGCACACCCTCAGCTCACTGCGTATCGGAAATGCTGTGTGGGAAGGCCAGAGAACCAAACTCACAGACCAAATATGACTCAGACTGCAGCAATTCAATTATACTTCTTTTCTCTTAAGTTATCCTTGGGATTAAAAGAATCCACACCCTCAACATTAAACCAAATCTTGGTGAACGGGAAAAAAACCAAACAAACACAAATTCACAGATCTTTGAGTCAACAAAAGGTATTGGGGAGCAAATTAATTACTAATGGTAAAGGACCAAGACCCTTCCTATAGCATGCTATGTGGGCAGAACAGCAAGAGGTGAACATTTGAGCCTCAGTCAGATGTGCTTCTGAAAGCTCTAGCGGAGATGATCTCAGCAACAAGAATGTCAGAAAAGTGCCTGCCAAAAAAATAAAGGAGAGCTGTCACAGCCAAATGTTGACCTCTACCACTACATGAAAGCAGCTTGAAACAAACAGCCTCACATTTCCTGCACCATTGCAGAAGCTGAACTCAAGAGCTGTCAAATATCTTTGGCACAAGCATGAGCAGAAGACAACTATAAGATCCCAGAGAAGACAGAACACCAGCGACCCTGGTCTGAATACAACTCTAGCTAAATTCCCAAGGAACACTTAAAATCTCAGTAATTTCTGTCACATTGAACAAAGCAGAAGCTTGTAAAGGGCTAATGAGCAGAAGGAAAAACATTGTGCTCAGAAATACTCCTTCCTGACTACAATATAAAATAATGAAAATTTACTCGTTTCCTCTGCACTTCAAGCTGCCTTTATCCTCTTCACTTAAGGAAAGGAACAAAAGAAGGTATGCTAACTACCACCAAAAAAAGTGCAAATCTAAAATGGCCTAACAGCCCTAAAATGTCTTCTATCACAGGAACTGGTATACATTCATCCAGAGAAACAGAAAGTAATTTCCTCTTTTCATGGCAAAAAAATATGAACTTGTTTTGTTGTGGTGATATAAACAGTGATGAATCTGTTTCTCAAAAAGGTTTTAACTAGTATATTGAGAAGTACATGGCAAGCCAATTACAAGGAACTGAGCATTTGGCTTTGCAGCTATGTATTTGGGTGTATTCTGTTCTGTTTCCAATTAAATTATCTATTTATTATTTTTTTAATTCCATGAAATGAAGAGACTAACTATGTTCCCAAAACCTATATCCATCATATAAACATCACTAGGATGTTTGGTCAGTAACCAGTTACCTTTGAAAGTAAAGTTTTGCTGCTGCTCACCTTTCAGCTACTTGCCTTTCTGGTTTTCCAAAAAGCAATTAAATTGAAAAGGTTTTAATACCCTATTTACCCAAGAACATCTTAACAACAGTTCAGTTCTCCAAAACAGTGAGCCTGTGCTCTTTAGACTACCACTTCAATCTCAGTTCAAGTTTTGGATGGGAAATGTAGTGCTGGATTAGCAACAGACAGGGCTGTGCCCTCTTCCTGGGAGGGACACTCTTTTCAAAGTATTTAATGACATTTGTCAAACTGCAAAATTCAGAGTGAGTGTCCTAGACCTCAAAAGAATTGTAAACTAGTTTATTGAATAAGCAACTAATAAAATGGGGGAGAAAAATCAGAATTTCTCATGGAACGAAGTAACATGCAATTCACTTGGGAAGAACAGAACAGTAGAACAGATTATTGTATGCTTTTATAATGTCATAGCTCTTAGTATTTGGCAGATGTTAAAAAAATTGATCCGAATTTGTATAATAAAATGTATATTCCTGGTGAGGCCCTTGGTATGATGACAGACTTTTTTCAGCAGCAGTCCTGGCTAAAGGTCTTTCACTCCCAGTGCTGTACCTCTGTAGGGCAACATGGAAGCTCTGCTGGCTGCCATAGAGAAAAAAAGGCATGTGAAGCATAATTTTCCCTCTCAGTACTTGAGATCTTCAAAATAAAGCAAATAACTTTTTTGTTAAACCTTTTTTATTTGTTGCCAAAAGTCTTAAGACAAAGCCTGTCACAATAATAATAGGGTTGGATACAGGATCTCTGGAGGAAAATTTTAAAAAGCAGATGATTTACAAAAACTCCTTTTCAGATCACAGTACTGCAAAGAGCAATGTGGGGAAGGAAATGCAGACTGTTAGTCAGCTCCACTGGATACCCCACCATGCTGACACCCTCAGGCCCTGAAGGGAGTCTCTCCCGTTCTCTCTGCCAAACAGTTCCTCCAGAACTTCTCAGCCAAGACATTTTGATCTAACACAGGAAGATTTCTGCCTTGAGGTACTGCAGACCTGGGGGCTGAAGAGAAATAAAAACAAAAACCACCAAAAGAACCGGAGACCTTGCAATTGATCAGTCACTGTGATTATACAGATGAAAAGTTCAGTCCGCACTATCAAGTTAAGTCCTGAGTCCCTGCTATGGAGCAGTAAGTGGTTTTAAACCTCATTACTAGCAATAGGAGTTGCAGGCTCCTGTGGGTGCTCCTGAAAACAAACAGGAGTGAAGCCTGCCATCATCGCGGGGGTATAGGTAAACATTTCTGGTTGTTGGTTTGTTTTTTTTTAAAAACCAACACACCGGTTCCTTGGTGATTTTATGTGCATGCTAAATAAAACTATGTACTGAACTTTTACAGCTCAGTTAACTCTGCCAGTCTCTGGACTCCAAAAGCTCCTTAGTTAAGCTTTCAGCAAAATCCCTGAAACCAGAAGTAAGTAGCTTAGTTCTCTTTCAGATGTTTAGATCACTTAATTTCTGACATTTAGGGTTTGCAAATAAAAGATTTGAGAATTCTCCAGCATTTGTTATTACCCTGTATGAAGCAGGGATTTTTTTCCTCTTGGTTTCAAATCTTCCAGTAACATAATGCTAATTTCACTACTGCATTCACACAGGCACAAAAAAAAAAAAGGTCTTATTAATGAATTAGAATAATTGCTGATATTTTGATAACCTTGTGAAAGCTTGTTAGTGACTGTATCTAAGCCAAAATGCAGCACTAGGATTGATAGGGTGTAAAGGCCTAAGTCCACAGCATTCTCCTAGGCAAAAATACTGACCCACATCGTGTTTTTAAAGATATGTAAAATTACACAATCATAGAAAACAAAGAAAGTAAACATTTAAAAGAATGCACTTTTGGAGCTAACATATTTCAATTAAGATAGCCATAATTAACAATTAAATGTAATGAGTAATATAAAAAAATTAAGTGACGTTATACATCATTTATCTCAGTGGATTTCTTTTGACAGCAAAGAAATGGGTTACAAGTTTCACCTATTCTGGGAAAATAAGAGATTACAGCAAGTAAGATAAGACATTGAAACAGAAAGGGCAGAACAGAAGTACAAATCAGAACATATTTCTTCCACAGAAATTGATTGTCAATGATTAACTCAACTTACACAGGTTATTCGAGTGAAATATTTGTACTAGTAACAGTGCCAAAAGAGACCCCAAATCAAAGTTTCTCTTTTTGTGTTTTCATTAGTGGTTTTGCTCTATGTCCATGTATCACAGCATTGTGGACATTCAAATTAACATTTTACTGTTTTACCCCAGGTACTGCACATCTGTCCACAAAGATTACACATAAAGTAATACTGAGTAAAAAGAGTAAAACACTGCTCAAACTGAACTGGAGCAGTTAACTTTTTCTGAATGTTGAAACAGGGTAGAATTTTAGAAGTTGTGGGAAAACAACTAAGGTTTAAGATTTTGTAGTTGTTTGGTTTTTTTTAAGGATAAACTCTGCAAGTTTCATTGGAAGCAGCAATCTGAATTGACTCCTTCACCTATACGTGCTACTGCTTTTACACTTCAGGTACAATACACATATTTATTATCCAGACTGCACAAAATTTGAGGGTGTTAAGTTTCTCAACCCTAAATGCAGCTCAACAACGATGTGGAGAAAAAAGGTTGAAAGGTTAAAAAAAAAAATCCAGGTCTTTGTCAACATCAGATGGCTCATTTTTTCTTTTCAAGGAGTTAACATTACAGAAATCAAAGCTAAGCAGAACTAATCTCTACCAAACAAAGTCAAAACTTCACAAGATTTGCATGAGTTATCTGAAACTACATAGTAGACATTAGATATAAGAATCTGCTTGCAAATACTGATCCTGGTTTCTACAATGAATTATATCCTGAGAAAAAAGGCCAAGCTTACTCCATAAAAGTATGTTAGAGCACAAATCAACTTGGACTCTAAGTTGATTCAATTCTAAACTGGTTTCTGACCCAGCTGCCTGCCTAAGCAGTCTCTAAGGAAAGGATAGTTTCTGACATCATGGAATGCACTAAAAAGCCCAGTTAGTAATTCTTCGCATTTTCAGTAGTTCACTGAAATGGAACAATCCCTCCCTTCAATAAGTTCATGAATTACTGTCTATTCCGAAATGCTGCTATCACCTCCTATCTGAGTTGGACAGGCCCCTGACATCGGGGAGCTGGGGACTGGGACCATGATCAAAGGCATTCCACCAGCTGCCATGGGACCTTTCTTTCCCGCGGCTCTGCAACAGGGAACAAGGGCTGCACCTCCCTACAACAAATACCTGCGGACTTGCAAACAGTCACAGATTTTACAGGCCACATGCTACCAAATTAGCTTTTTGTTTTCCAATGAGCAATCTTTGATAGTGGTAACTTTTACCAATCTGTTTTCCTAGTGCTTCTTTTACAAGCAGCTGTGGCTGAAACATTCAAGGTTATCTCCTCTCCTCCCTCCCTCCCTCGCCCCCACTTCCTAAAGGAAATTCCATGGGATCACCTCTTCTCCGGCCCCACACTGCAACAAGACTCTCATCTCCTGAGGGAGCTGGAGCTTGTGCAATTGTTTGTTCCCTGCATCTGTGACCGCAACACAGACAGAATTCCTCAGTGCATTAGGACTGCTTGTTTTTTTTAGAGGGTGTGCTATGGGGAAACTGCTGGCTACTTTCAAGCTCAAATGAAATACAAAGTTTGAATTTCAACGTTTGCTTAATCACAAAATGGAATGAGAAAATTTTGCTTTTAAAGTCAAGCAGCTCAAGAGATTGTATCCATCCAGAGGACAGGACTCTAGAAGACAACTTTTTTTTCTTTTTTAATTACAATTTCCCCAAAAACACATACAGATCTCCAACAACATTCCATGAGAAGGCATTATTTCCCTCGGAAACAAACAAACAAACAAACAAAAAAAACACCCACAAAAAACAAAACCAAGAACAAAACCAGTGCTCAAACTCCTTAGAAAGGATTTCAGTGTGGACTCCATTTGATCATGAATGTAAAGCTGTTGAAATGCTGTTTCCATCTAATTACATAGCAAATACTGAGGGAAGATAGTCTTCCTTCACGTTTTGCTACAGCAAATGTTTGAGCTCCAATTCACCAATTCTCAGACCTGAGAGTGTTTGAAGGAGAAGGGAAATGGCAGCACTGGGAGAAGACACAATTAGATGGCAAGCAAAGAATACAGAAACATTAATACGCTAATGGCTGTCGTATGACTTAATGAAAATGCGTCCTATTGAAAAAACAAACAATATGCTGCAGAAGCAAAGCTCTGTAGCCTGTCTTAGTAATTTTGAAACATTTAATTATTAGCCTGCCATTTGTTTTAGCTATACCTCTGTGATGCTGTATATTTAGGAAGTAACTCTTAAAATACTCATTCAACGAGATACGTGGTTTCCCAACACACATAAGCAAAAGCAGCCACTACAAGGTTATGCTTTTGTGTTCCAGTCATCCTGCAGCAGAACAGTCTGTTGTGGCAATTATATCACTAATTTTGTTACACCTTAAACCAGCTGCTTTCGTAATTGTAATAACACTAAAAACCTGCATTATAACCATACAGTGATAATTTAAGGAGGAAGATCAGAGTGAAATTGTCCAGACCACAATCAGATTTAAAAAATATCATATGACTGGAAGCAGCTTGATATATGCAGCATGGTACAAGCAAACATTCTGGACAGAAGCACACCGAAGAGTCAGCTGGCATGATGATTTATGCTAAACTGAATGAGAGAGACCTGAGTTAAGCCTCAAAGCTTCAATCTTGCCCTGGGACTGAGACGTGTCAGGAAGATGAAGAGTCAGCTGCATCGCCCTCATTTAATGATCTAAATGGCACAAAAAGAGGTCTCTGAAGAAATTCAGCATTACAGAGATGCCATGCTGCAGGCTAGCATGTAAATCATAATAAGGAAGACAGTGGAAAGCACCAGGCTTTGGAACAGCATGGATTGGGCAAAAAGGTCATTTGCAGTGAAACACAGCACTCAGAGTCTAGAAAGCACCTAGAAAATGTGTTAATGCAACTTACAAACTCATGGCTGAAGCTCCTAAGACCCAATTGTATTAAGCCCTAATCACTTATTCACTGAAATTATTGAGACTGCTTAACTGGGATGGATTTAATCTTGCATCTTCAGATCCAGATATTAAATAAGCTACAAGAAATGACTAGCAGTCATTGAATAAGAAAAATATATTCATAAATACAAAAACTGAACAAGGCACATCCAGCAAGTATTGATAGACATGCCAGGGAACGGAAGTATAATTACACATGGTTGAGACTACCATTGCTCCAGTAACCTTGAAAGCTAGTTCTTCAGAGCAGAGGTTTGCTCAGTACAGCAGAATTATGCAGCTTAGTACAGACTTTTGCAAACCATGCTCATCAGCTCCTTATTCTGATTTCTTTCCCCCACCTTTCTCCTTTTGTTTAGCTGACCACTCCTGTTTAGCCTCCCACAGAAAAGATAGTATCTGTGAGCCATTGCATTGGTTGCTTTGCCTACCCTTACATACCTGATGGAAAGCTCTCATGGCCAGGACTGACTCACATTGCGTACCCCCAACACTCTTGGCTCTCATTCTCAGTTGGCTGTTAGGATATCCCCATGACAAACACAATACATACCTTATTCTTCCACACACTTCTGTCTTTGGCTCTACTGATAGAAAGAAATTTGTTTTCCCAAAGCAGAACTGAAGTAGCAGGCTCAAGTTTGAATGAGCTGTTCAGAAATGTGGCAGGTTCATTTCTCACACAAACACCAGTAGTACTGTCTGAAAATAGCTATGCTCCCAGGTAAGCCTTCACAACAAAACTCCAATATACTCTTTTCATCTTGGAAAAGAGAGGAAAGATTCAGCTAACAGAAAACTAGAAAAGAAACACTGAAGGTAGAAAGCATATTTGTAGCTATGTATATTGGCAAATTGCACTCCTGCCAGGAAAGGACTTTTCCATAAGACTGGTAAACATTTGCTAATTGTGTTTGTAAATATGGCACAGTTGTGCTACAAGAAATCAAGCCCAACACTTCTGTAATCTGGTAAGAGGTTCATCTAGTGATTCACCAAAAATAATTAATCAAAATATAAACATAGCCCAAATTAGCACAACTAGCTGTTGTAAGAAATAAAGTGAATATGCTAAGGCACATAAAAGTCACTCTTTAACCAGACCTCCACATGAGACCTCTGTAGACTCTCTCACCTCATATTCTGAGGAGTATCTATTCAATGCAATATTTCTCTAAAACAGCCACTGCTGAAGGTAACTTTTCAGTACAGCTTATATGATACAAGACCATGATAACCAGAGGGAAAAAATCTGTGCAGATGGGATGTTTCAGGAATTTGTAGTGACAATGATGGCTTTTCAACCATTATTTCCTCAACCCAGAGATATTTTTCTTTCTTTTCTGACAACAGTCAAAACATATAAAAACAGAAGCCAGTGACCTTTCTCCCTATCCCCACTGAAAACTGCTTACTGTCAGATAGCAAGATCACTTCTACAACACGCAGAGCAGCCTTTCCACTCACTCTTTAGCATCAGGCACTGCAGTGGACAACCTCTTAGGGTAGTAAGATCATGGGGAAAAGGAGCCAAAAATTACTCTAAAACCTACCAGTAAAATTTTAGGCATTTGTAAAGAACTAATGAAATTATTTCAGAGATCTGAAGCAAATAGCAGTTTCTTCATTCAAGATTTTATTCTGCATTTACTTCGTATTGTCTCAGCTGAAACTATGAATATGACAGTTCATTTGCAAGCATATCTCACCCTTCGGATCCTAGAACTTCAAGCAGATGAAACTCTCCAGTCTATAAAACTGGATTACTGAGCTTCTGTACATGAGAGAATGCTCTAATTTCTATTTTCCTCCAGCATTGAGTGAATTGCTAAAGGGCTATGTTGGCAGAGAAGCCTAAGGATCTTAATAGATTACCCAGATTTTACAAAGATGTTCCAAGCCTAACATTTCTGGACATTTCACTCGGTCCTTGAGCAGAGATGGAGAATTTTGAGACACTGCTTCCTTTCCTCTTGTGTAAGACATTTAGGAGAGAAATCTTTCTCAGGAAAAAACACCACGATCTTTCAAGTCTGCAAATTCACAATAGAATGTACTTAATAGATTCGCTGCTGTAGCTATTGCATTTTATTTATTTACAAAACTCATGCTGTTTCAAATACATTTATGAATTGAACAGCAACAATATAAAAAACTACATCTTTGGCTGCACACATAGCAGTTACTGGGCGGCTCCAGTGCAAAATAACCTCCTAACTCTGTCCTAACATAAAATGAGTGTGCAGGCCAATGTTCCTTCTTCAAAAGACAAAAAATGTGAAAGAAAAATCAACTTCTGTAAAACATGCATTTGCAACTAAAATTGAAGTGACACAAGATCACTGTCACACGAGAAGCTGGAAAAAAAATGCTCAATTTATCAATTATGTTTCCACAGACTGATAATATTTTCTCTTTTCTGTAAAGCACATGGATTTCACTTGCTGTTGGGAAAATAACCAAGTGGATACTTTGTTTCTTTGAAGACCTGAGAGTAAGTTGTTTTTATTAGAATGTTAAGATGACTGATATGTGACTACTGTCCTGGAAGTTCAAGCTTGCTTTTTTTTTTTCTGTATTGTTTAAAAAAAAAAAAAAAAAATTCTTCTCTATAAAGTAGTTATCAGATTTTCTAAAATATTCAAGAACAAAGGCACCTCGTTTAAGCTGACATCCAAGACATATGAGTTTTCCCATATTTTGTGAATTTGGGCATGTATTTTTGTATATTTCTAGTTACTTCTCTGCTAACTTGAAGATAAAATTATTTAGAGTCTCAGACAGTAATGCTATATAACAAATTCCAATGATTCTCCATTCAAGAGAGATTTGGGTGCTTGCTTACCAATAGAATATTGAAAATCTAGCTAAGTACTTTTGATTTCAAAATAATCCAGAAAGTACGCTATGAATTTCAGAATTTTTAAAATTTCAAACATTTTAAAAAGGTTATATACATTTATATATATATATAAACAGTATCATTGCACATTCTCTTGACATCTGACTCATATGTGAAAGTAACTCAAATGCATGTGCTGTTGTTAAAATTGAAAAACTAAACCAAAAATTCATGCAAACAAAAAAATCTCACATTAACAACACTGCCTGGAAACATTCTGCTAAGCCAAGTCTACTTAGTACTTCAGAGAGGATTCTTATGTGGATCAACTATTTCTTATAAATAAAATTGCACAATTATGTACAGACAATCTGAAACTAGGATAAGCATTCAAATGCACACTGTAATTTACAGTGAAGCAGAACAATTAGTTTAGGAGTTTGTATCAACAGATTATCTTAGATGGGAACAGAGAATATCTTTTATTGTAGATTCTTAATAGGAAGTTTCACATTCTGGTGTTATTTTTCATTCATCTGTGATTTCAGCAGCATCAGGCAGCAGTATGGATTATCATGATTTTTTACTACAGCAATGGGCTGCTTCCGTGCACCACAATATTTCAGCTTTCTTCACTGCTCCAAAATGCCAAAGATTACTTTCCTCCTGACTGTCAGGGAAGCTGAAACTCACCCTTGTACTACAGTACAAGAACTTTTATTTACGAATCTGTTTTCCTTCTCTTATAATTCAAACATTCGTTTCATATACCTACTACAAGCTTTTAAGGTACACTGTAATTTATGTTTAAGCATAGAACTTACGGTTGACATAACTTCACCAGGTCCTGATCAGTGGTATTTGGAGGCAGTGCTCTGATGTAAAGATTTGTTTTACTTAATTGATCCCATCCTGAGTTGCTGCTGCTGCTACTGTTGTTATTACTGCTGGTGGTGCTGGGACTAGGAGGAGCCATTGGATGGGCTGGTACAATGGACTGCTGCAAAGGAAGAAAAGCATGTTAGAGTAAACTATAGATAGCAATTGCAGCATGCACATTAGCTCAGTCTACAGTAGCCTGTTTACCATCTGGAGCCCTGTGTTACATCTGTATGTAATTACTCATGTATTTTGAGTACACCTGCTTTCACACCACCTTTCACACAGGATTCACAGGCACATTCTAATATACCCAACCACCATCTGAAGCGTGCTCAGCGCACAACACATGCTCAAATACATAGAACCTCTGCTGAATATCATTCATAGGATTTTATCACTCTTCATTGTAGCATCTGATGTGAAAATCAAGTCAGATATACTGTTCCTCCAGGTTCCAACAGGTATAAACTAAGTTTACATCACTATGGCTATTTCACGTCATAAAGGAATTATTGTGGCAGATACAAAGATTATGCTATTCCCTTGACTTATCCAAAAATGCAAAATTAATTAGAAGCTTCTTTTGATTTCCTTCTGACTTGTAGTACTCCATACAATACTGCTGTTGTCTTCATAGAGGGGAAGTACAGACAGCTTAAGGACCAGAACTGTCATATCATCATTGATCTCAGTATTTGTGAGACTGTCAAGACACATTTCAAGAGTATCAAGAAAAATATTCTGCATAATGGCAAAAAAATCAAGTTTCAAAAGAAGGTAAGTCCACAAACGCTTGCTACCCAGTTCTGAAGGTAATGCCATCGTTCTTAAAATCAGACCCAAACAGAACATAAATATCTCCTAGAGAATCTGCGGTACAGCAGTCTTAATCATTTACATGAACAGCAGGATAGCAGGACACTGTACAAAAGTATAATGTACAGATCTGTGGTGTTGTGAAAGGAAAACAAATAGATTAAAGAACTAAAGCTGCCAGTAAAAGCCTTGCGAGTATAGGGTTTCCACCAACTAAAACTGGCTGCAGGCCAACCCTGTGGAGGCCTAAGCCTTCACAGCTCAAGTAGCCCATAGTGAAGGACCACCTTGTGAACTGCAGAGGAAAGGCATAGTAGGGGGTGTTGGGGGAAATACAATGGAATATAAAGTGAGATGTCAGTATAGGCTCACTTGTTCCCACCCTGATGCCATCTTCTTCTTTGGACTAGTACAGAGAGTTACGTGGCCACAGCCTGAACCAAAAAATTCTCTTCCTTGATCTAGTTTACCACATGTGGTTTTGTGCTACACAAAGGCTTTGGCTGTCACAAGGCAGGAAACATGAATATGTAGGCAGAGAGGGGATTTCCGTTTACTTCAGTTTAAAGACTCCATGAAACTGCAGCCTTAATACACAAGAAAAGTGAAACTACTCTGGAGATAACCTTGAGAAAATGGAATGAAATTGTGGGTGGGATAAAAGTGCAAAGGCATGTCTTATATCAAGATATTTTATGATAATTATGTGTTTCTTTTTTGCATTTCCCTAAGAAGGATTTGAAATGTTTCGGTCTAGCATACCGCAAAGCTTAATAAGAAGCAGCAATAACCTAGAACAACAAACTGCAACACTCGCTAGAAAATAAAAAACTGTTATGTAGAAACATTGTTGTTGCCTAATTTAATTGAACTGAAACTTGCCAAAACCAGTTAAATATATCCCTGACCATTTAACATTTTAAAACTGAAGATCAGTATTTCATTGCCATAGGGTTGGAGGAGGTCTGCTTATTTTTAAGTGAAGACTTACAGAAACATCAGATTTCTTCCAAAACTTTTACACTTGGAGTTGAAGTGCTCATCTAGAATTTATTCCAGACATGATTTAAAAATGGGAAAAGAGATTAAACCCTCCCTGCAAGTCTGTAATGGAAACATTGACAGATTTTAACTATAACAGTGCAAGTCAGACCATTCAGCTTCCAGTAACGCCAGACAATTACTTATAGGGTTATAAGCAATGCAGAATGACAGAGCAACTGGTTTCAAAACATTTTCATAACAAACTGAACAAAGTTATTCTGGCACAGTGCTATTCTCTTCAAAAAACCTTCTGTGGAGCTCTCAGAATGCACACAGTGATCAAAAGCACAACCGCTCTGTTCAAGGTTTGGAAATGTGCTTCCCTCATGTGTGCACATACAGCTGCCATAGAAGTCAAATACATGGACCAGTCTTCACCTTAACTGGTCATTACTGTTAGAGATCAAGAGCTTCTATTCTGATTTCAGTATCTTTGTATTGGTTTTACATTTACTTTTCACAGTGTTTTTCCCTTAGAATCTTTTTTTTTTTCTGTATTACAAAGNGTGTAGGGGGTGGGTAACTCCCAAACCATCACACTGGAGTTTTATAAAATGTTGTCACCACCTGGCCTAAAACAGGAGAGGAAAATGCATGTGTGTGCCTATGTGTGTGTGAAAAGAGCAGGAATCCTAACTCTGTCCTCCTGTAAAACATAAACACTCCATTTGGAGACATTTAAACATGAAGATGCTCTACTGCTAGTGGTCACGTCCAAACATGATGGGAATGTAAATGTGATTACGGTTGTCTTCCATAGTTTACAGACAGAAGGTTTTTCATTGCTTCCACTGAAACTCATACCTTTACCAGCCTTACAGGCTTTTTACAAAACACAGATGCTGGGCGTACTGCAGCTCTCAAACCCTCCAACCCAATGACACATAGATAACCATTAAAAGGGCCACTGACATCTTAAAGCCATACAGCTTAAAACACATATTTTACATTAAAACTTACTTTTAAAATCTGCATCATTCTGCTCTGTTCCTCATTGACAACTACTTGAAAAAACTAAATCAGAGAGATCCCTCCTTTGTTTAAAGAGGCTTTTCTTTCACAGCTGCAGTTGTTGCAGAAGGCTCAGCAGCAGTGCAGACCCTCATTGCTGTAGCTGTGCTGGCGGAGCCTCCTACACTGACAGTGCATGCCAAGGAAAGTTTTTCTACTAGTGTAGTTGCATCACCTCCCCAAACGACATCAGCTAAGCTGATAAAAGTTCCCTTCTGCCGGCACAGCTGCATCCACACCTGGGGTTTTGCCAACATATTGATGTCAGCGAGGGTGTACAACTTTTTTCCACACCCCTGACTAATACAGTGCTCACTGGCAAGATGTTCTGCAGTGGAGATCCAGCCAAGCTTTGGGGTTGTTTGTTTAGAAACAGCTTTCATGAACATTAACTGAAAGGTTTTCTTTAAACGGAAATAAATTTTGGAAAGTTTTGGTTTGCAAACTGTAGTTTGATGAAAATTCTCATCAAAACCTGTTCTTAAGATTATACCGTCTGGACTTCAAAAAAGTTTGCAATAATGTAACAGACTATAAAACCACATTCATTAATTTTTCTTTTTAATCACTGCATTTTAACATGCTGAAGGCAAGTAGAGGAGGAAGAAATCTAAGTAGCAGACCATTACTTCTTTTGACAATATTCCTGTTCACAAGAATTATCACTGTCATACTGGTTTGCCATTTCCTCCTTAGTCTTCATTCCCAAAGGCAATTGGTGGTAATTCTTTCTCCACAGTTGTTTCCTTCCTGTCATTTTCCAAGAAAAAGGGCAGTGACAGAATAAACATCCCATACACTGTATGATCACTCCATCCCATTCTGGAGCCAGCTGTGAGGAGCTTCCAGCACCCTCACCTGATCCCTGAGGGACCTTTCCTCCAGCCCTCCACAGCCTGACCACAGCAGTGGGAAAACCACAGGTACTCATTAGGGAAAGCTCAGTGATGGAATGCCTTAAACCCACTAAAACTGCCTTCCTGTGTTTTCATCTCAATTTAAAACCCAAATAAGAACAATCACAAGTACTGAAAACTAACTGGTGAATATAGTCATCTTCATATGAACCACTCCTGTCTTTCTTATAAACCACCCTGCTTAAGGATTGGAAATGAGTCAGAGCAGCATTTTGCCAGCCAAGGAAGAGAAGCAACTTGTTGCTGTCAGCAGGACAGAGAACTTTATCGCACACGCACACACACAAAAAAACCACCCACCACCCACAGCCAAAAGAAAGCAGAACAACATTGAGAAATTCCTTTGACCTGGGCCTTGAGAGATAACTGATCCCTGTTGCGTTCACACTACAGAAGTCCAAGGAAACTCCAACAAGCATAAGGTAACTTGGACAACAATTGTCCTGTAACAAAGGGTGACTATTATGGTAGCAATCCACTTAAGTGTCTATGAAGTTACATAACATGCTAGTGTTTAATTATGAGTTCCTTCGCTTAAAATTCCTGATGGGTAAAAGTACCATGACTTATTAACAAGAGTTAGTTCTCACACATATACTCTAAATTCAAACCATAAATTACAGCATACATTAACTATCTGATTTAACCTGAATTGCTACTTGAATTGTGTCATAGTTTCAAAGTCTTGTCACTGGTGTTTGCCTAGCTTTGCTCAAGTGAGTATGCTTCAAACACCTGCTTACCCTGCCTGACTTCACCTAACCTCCCTGGTTTCACTAAATGGCATTTTGAAACAGCACTTTCAGTTAACTGGCACCGATACAACAATTACCACATTTTTTTTGTCGAAGGGTGACAGAGATAGAATGTATTAAATTGCATGGATCTGGAATATATTTGGATTAAATTTGGGTTGCTTTTTTTTATTATTTATTTATTAGCCTACTTAACACAAAGGTTTACATGTACAAAAAAAGCAAGGGCTCAGGAAAATAGAAGAGGTTGCATCTAGTGAAGCAAGACACTGCCACATTTAATGCACAACCTGCAAAATAGGAGTTTGTTTGGAACAAAACCATGCCCTGAACAGAAAGAACTCTAAATGTTTAATAGTAATGACTGTTCACTGATTAAGACAGTTGCTTTACTACCTTCCTTTAGGTAAGTAAATATTAAACCTTGAGCACCTTGACTGCAAACTGACAGCTGTAGCAAATATACCATTTTGAGTGTCCTGCACTATGGTATTTCATGGTTTCCATTGTCATGTCTGAAATGCTATGGCAATTGAGTTATTGGAACCCTCTCACAAGTCCAGTATGCAGTGGACACGAGTCAGCCAGTAGAAATACAAAGATCTCCTGGTGCTGTATTCACATCTCCTGCCTTAGGGGAGGTTCTCTGACTATTGGTCTTCACCGTCAGGGCTCATCACAAGAAGATTCAGGGCTTGACACAAGCATTTTCAGGATGATACCGATGTAAGCTCTAGAGAGCATCTTAGAAGGTGGGTCCTCCAGACTCCTGCTGAAAATTTCCTTAAGGTACAAACCTCAAGACCTGCCCCCTTTTCCTTAATTTCTCTTAGCACAAGAACACGGTCTCACAGTGATGTTGCAAGAGTCAACAGAACTATCCAGCAATGGCTGGTTTACTGCATGAGAGTGAAACCTCAGACATCATATCATTCAGGATTCAAGCCTATTCCACCCTTCCTTCAGAACAGTTAGGTGCTGGGAAGAAGAAGGACCTTGTGGCTGGAAGCCGACATGAAGCAGTCTTTTTGTTATGAAATATTACAGGCAGCCCAGGAGCACCTGGTGACCCAGCCCTGGGTTTCTCCAAGAAAACTCTCCAAACCTTCCGTATCTTGGCATGCAAGAATTATGCCAGAAATGCTACAGCTGACATTACAGTAATGATGGACTGCAATAAACAGGTTGAAAATCAAATAAGCAAAACTACACTGAGCAGGGGGGGAAAAAAAAAAGAAAACACTCCTCAGCTTTAATTTTACTCCTTAACACATTTTAAGAGGAGCTCTGCAAGATAAAAATAGCTTTTACTTGCCTGTATATTATAGCCAAATCCTAAGAAAAATGGTTTTCTAAATACATAGAACAATCTTCTTCATACTTAAAGGAAATAAAAGGAAACAAAAACATAGACAGGTATCATCACCTATCTATCAAAGTTTAAAACTTAAATAAAGTCACTTTGACTTTATTTATACCATCTTTCTCCTCAAGTCCATTCTGTTTTAACTAATTTGAATCACTTTAAGAACAAGAAATGTTTTCAGCAAAATCCAAGAAAGCAGTCAATGTATCTCCTTTTTCTGAGCCACTTAAGAAGCCCTTCTTTGAAATACAGAAACACAGGAGTGAGTAGGTGCTTTTCTAAGCTTCTTATTAAAGATCTTCATGGACAGTGGCTCTAGCAGCAATGAAGCAAGACAAAGTCTAGCATAAATCTTTAGTCACAGCTCAGATACTCCCAACAATTGCATCCCTAGATTATTCTGATTATAATCCTAGCTCTGTTCCCACTGACAACTCTATTACGTTCTTCTCAGGATGGTGAAAGTACAAACCACCCTTCACCAAAGCAGGACTAAGCTTGTTCCTACAAGAAAGTGGTGTTTACTAACAGCAGAAAATACGGAAGTAAATCATTCCAGCTTGATATAAAAATGTAACATTCCCATATTTTTACGGGAGATGGAACCAATATTATTTAAATTATACTTATTAAAATTTAATGCAAGAGCAATCTTATTCTAGCAATAAAAGCAAGCTCCAATGTATGTATTTCCTTTCTATGAAGACACTTGAGAAAGTGGCCACACTGAGGTATATAACAAAACTGACACTGATGCTAGCAAATGTTTTTTTTTCTCCAAGACTCTGTGTGTGTATGCCTGTCTGTATTCACTATTATTAAGGGAAAAAAAAAATTAACTTGAAAACAGCAGGAAAGGTTGCAAGAACAGAGCAAGCAATGGAAGCAGGAAGCTTCTTCTGGTTCAGGTAGCTCTTCTGAAGTCTTAGTGATAATGAAAAAACTTCAAAGTTCCCAGGAGCTCACATCCTCTATTGACTTTATTGCCTGTCAGGGTTCTTAAAGTGTTCGACTGACTGATGCTCCTAGTCCAAAGACAAATAAAAAAGGTGTTGCATACATGGAACTAGTCATACTACAGCACAAAAGCCATCACAAGGGAAAGAGACAAATGCTGAACTGAGCTACAGACACTATCAACACTTCTCCCTTCTACTTGCTCATCGTGAATCACAGCATTCTCTTTTCTCCCAGTTCTATACCTGGATTCCCAGGACAATCCCCTGAAAATAAAACACTAGTAGCATGCCCTGGCCATGACAGAATCATAGCCACATCTAAACCACAACATTTAAGTTGCCATTTCCGAAACTTCAGCAGGCTGCAGCAATCCAACACCTAGTCCACAAGAATATAAAAATAAAGTGAAAATACTAAAGTACCTGAAGAAAGAGAGCTTGGTACTAAGCTCTGCGAGACAAAAAGGCACGTTCATGTTTTTGTGGTTAGCCCTTCATTGAGCAATAGATAAAAAAGAATCCACTGCTAACTTCCTTCTTCGTCCTAACAAATATATTCTGAGCTTTTGCCCAGGATCCATAAAGAAAACAGTATCAAAACTTCTAGACCACATTAAAGTTTTTGTTCCAGCCTGAGGATTCAAATTACAATTAAAAGAAAAAACATTCCTTTTCAGAGAGGCTTAACTCACATACTAATGTGTTTATGCAACCCTCTGAAAGGTAGCAAGCCCAGCATATGACACTGAATGCAAATAATAATTCTTCCCTTGTATTACACATTAGTTAGTACATGTTAATAGCAGGGTATAAAATCTTACCATGTTCTCCACAGCAAGAAACAGCCAAGATATCGTTGGCAGAATAAATACTTCAACTGAAACAGCAATTAACTTACAAATTCCTGTATCACGCAGTGGTAGGACTGGACCAGGGATGGTGACATTAGAGCTGGTCAATCACATACAGCTCACAAACACTTCAATAGCAGCTCAGAAGACAGTACTTAAGAGACTCTACATGAAAAAAATTACTTGGTAAGATTTGCATTTCTCAGGTTGTGTGACAATAGAGGGGTTGCGCTGGGTCATGCTAGCAGAGAAGTCCTACACACTGGCATGGGTCATATTTCCAGTGGCATCCATAAAATACCAACGATAAGCATACAGAATTTTTCTTAGAGCATTGAAGAAAGCAGCTGTGAGGTTTAAGGGGAAAAGTGCGGAAATGTAGAATTTGCATATACATGCCTCTCCTAATTATTTTGCTGCTCAAAGTATTAAGATGCTGAGAGATCTGTAAACCAGGTCAATGGTCCCTTCTCACTGTAAACAGAACTCTGCTTAAGCATTCATTGAACTGGAAACTCCTGCTCACTATTATAATTTAAAAACTCTCCAGGTGTCAGCCCAAAATAGATTAAAAAAAAAACACAAAACACCACACGCACACAAGGACAAGTGTTCAGACAATTGTTCTGCTTCGTGAAAGCTGTCGAATTTCCAGGACACACAGACACACACAAGAAGTCCAGTCAAACTGTAGCTGTAACATACAGAATTCGCATAAATAATTTCACTTCTCTATCAGCCATCAGATGTCTTGGTTTTTTGGTGAGTTTGTTTTGTTTTTAAAGGGAAGAGGAAAACCCAGGGAATTTCACAGCAGTCAGTCCAACTGCAATTCCCAGAAACTATCTGGAACAAATTATTGAACAATCAGCTTAAATATCTAGAGATCTTGACTGACACTTCTGGCACTGTCCCACATGGTATTTTCATCAACAAAACAGGGAAATATTGCCTAGATCAGCAGTTGCCTTCCTAAGGCACTCCATAGCAGAAACTGAGGTGTGGACTGGAGTGCATCACAAGCTAATAAACACATTAGCTTCTCAGTGTGCACTGTCATGGGAGAAGAGGAAGCAGAGCAAACATCACAGCAATCCCATTGCTTCTTCCGCCTCCCCAGTCCTCAAATTCATGGTGCTTCTGAAGCTTGTTGTTTTTAACCACTGCTTAGTAAGTAAAACTACCTTAAACAAGACTGAAGATCAGACAGTACACTAATACCTCAAAGTAGAAAATACCTGATTAGGATAATATGCAGATCCTTTTAATTTTTTTTTTTTTTAAAGAAAGAATAATTAAAAATAATCATAATTTAAAAAATCTAAGAAAAACTGAAAATTTTTTTTTTCCTATTCATGGAATCAGGACCTCTTAATTCTCTTAGTGCATTTATAGTGTAATGTACCAAAGCAGTACTACCAGGTGGGAGCTAAATGTATGGAAAATGAGACATCTGGATTCATCGTGGCTACTTTTTGTCTCCATTTTAGGAAAGCAGATATAGCAGGTAACCATTTCTCTAAGCACATCCTGCAAAACTAAGCTCTGACAGAGAGACTTCTGCATCACTGAAGGCAGTTACTTCTGTTCAAAAGGCAGACTTTTTCATTAGAAGACTCCAGATCTCCAGCTCAGTTACTATGTTGTTCACCATTTTCATCACTTCCTACTGTGAACTTTACCTCCAGTGCCAACAAATAGGGACATAGACAATATTTGAAGTACTTTTACGACGTTAAAATGCGTATTTTTGAGGGCATAAGTATATGCAATATTCATGAGGTCCTTCTCAAGAATAAAGAATGCCAACCATCATTGTATTTGTTGGTTAGTCCAGCTAAGTCTTTATATCTCATAAAGGTGCTGCTGCGTCTAAGTATCAGGTTAAAAAATAGCACAGTACAGATATGCAGATACTTACCTTGGCTTATTCAGAAAACCACTTGCATAGCTGGGTTACAAAGACCAGCAGAACATTAAAAATGTATGCTTGGTCAAATTTAGTTCTGTAAAATAGAGAAGGAAATGCTTCTCTTTTGCAGAGTTAAAAACTCAGCAGAAAAGTTTTAAAAAGTATTATTTACTGTTCTTCCATATTGTATTAGACTCTAATTAGATTTCCAATAAGTTCTTGCGAGTATTGTCTCATATTTTTAAAATGTCACGTTTCATGAAGCACATAGGAGAATTCTGCAGGGTTTTATTTCAGTTTTTTGTAAGAAAAAAAAGTTACTTTTTTTTTTTTATTTCCTGTTATTATTCTCCAAACTCTTGTTTTTTCCTGCCAAAACTACAATTTCATCATTCTGCTCATCTGGCTGTCCTATCCCTTCTCCAATGACAGCAATTATAGGATAGAAACGGCACCACATTGAAGATGCATGTCAAAAGAAGCATCTGCTTTTTTGGCAGACTCCACACTGTTGGTGGCATTGGAATTATTGCTATACTGTTTGTCACAGGGTTAGACCACAGATGGTTCTTTTGGCTGACATGGGATCCGCTGTGTCATTTTATGTTTATTCAAGTTAAAAAATAAATTGAAGAACTTGTGCCCGACCATGTATGAGGGAGTCAATTACCATCAAAATCCCTTTGTCTAGGATTACGGGTTTGTTACAGGCAGTACACTACACCCAGCAGAGCAGCAGCACTGCTACTGTGCATCTTTCTATTACACAGATGAGAATGTATGTTCTTTTGGGGAAAACAAGATTTCTGTCACGCCAGTATTTAATACCAGTTTACCCCACCCTGTTCCTGCTTCTCCTGCTGCATTCTTTGACAGCGTAGATGGGACAATGCAGGCAGTTAGCTCTGGCCCTTTCTTCTACATTCCTAAATCTTAATCTTGCACTGACAGACTACGCCCACTTCACTGCTGCCAGCCAGTAACTTCAGTATCTCCGGTTGGAGGAAGGGCAGTACATCCGAGAGAGAAAATTAAAGAAAATGTGGAAAAGGCCAGATTTGTAAGACTTCCTTTATCAAGACTAAGTCCAGATGACCCCATAAACAGGCTCTTTTGAGCACAATTTGTGCTTTACAGTAGAGATCAATTTAGGTATATTATCCTTTCTACTTAGTTTGCAAATATTTTCCCTTCTTTAATTGTCTAACCCATTTCTATGTCTCCACTCCTAACTACTCTATAGATGTCAGCACAGAACAAGCCTGTATAGATATACTGCACAAGTACAACACAAAAGTTATTTTAACACTGATACCAAGAAGGTCCAATTCTACTGCTCAGCAGTTTGTTATATGTCTATGCCAAGCTATGGCTAAGACAACCTCAGTGAGAATTGTGGCATCTTACATCTCTTTCCATGGGAATAAATGACTCCTCCAGGAGCTGGACAACAAAAAAACATACTCCAAGTAACACTGCCCTTCCTACTAACTCCACTGCAAGTATTTCCATAGTCTTTTACATTGTTTATCATACAAGTGAGGTCAGCACAATTTGTGCTGGGCTGAAAGTTTCTCTCATCTTTCTGTTACTCACTTCTAAAATTTAAAAAAAAATCCTTGTGGTTCTTCTACTTTGCAATATGATAAGATGCAGCAGATACAGTTCAGTTACAATCAATCAACACATGTTGTATATACACAACATTACTAGCAAACTATTAAAGTGAGTCTCAGGTACAACTAGGAAAGCACATACCCCAAAAAACCACCACGAACAGCACAGGTTAAACAACTCCAGGCTTTCGCACACCATTGCCTTCAATACACTGCAGTAAGGAAGTAGTAAGGTACCTTCACAACTACAGTGCAGGTGGAAACAACAATTAACTAAATTCCAGGAGAAACTGAATCATTTGTGCTAAATTCTTAACAGCAAGGTGACCACACCTCTGTAACTATGAATCTCCTCCATGGCAAAAACACTGAACTGAACACAAGCAGGCAAGTATTATTAAAGTTAGCCACAAGAGTGAGATCAGTAGTAACTTTGTAAATAATCAGACTCACTACATAAGGAGTTGTCATTTTCCTGCACTTGCACACATCCATCTAGTTCCATTCTCAACCAGAGGCTCTGCATTCATTTTCACAGGTTGAAAAATCTGTCCAGGAGTTTTACATATTTTAACATTGTATAAAACTGACAGACCAGAAGACATAAAGTGTCTAATGCTGGCAACCTTTTTCAACATGGGGTTTTTCTATAGAGTACCACTGAGCAAAATCTGCTTGGTGTGCATGCTGCAACACGTATACCAATTTTCTTTGTATTTTAACAAGACCAAGCATAGCACATATGAGACTGCAAATGAAATTCCCAAAGTCTTTTAAATTACTCTGGAGACTCTACATGGTTTCCTAAAATAAAATGTAGAAGCTCAAATCTCATTAGAGAAGAACTGGAACTGAAAGTCGTTGCATTTAAAACATTAGCCTCTGGCATCATTTCCCATCCAGGAGGGGAGCAGTGCAAACCCCCTACAAATCGTGGTGCGGGTGCCTGGCTGCACTGCCTACAGCATGGGTGTGACATGGCAGCAGCACTTACCAAGAGTTTCATTAAAACAACTCTGTCAGTACAGTTAAGTGTGCTAACAAGTTTGAAGTAGACATGCTGCCAGACACATTCTCATGGAAGGTGATGAATACAGCAATGCTTTAAGTATGCTTTATACACAGCAAAAGGGATGCAAAGCAACGGCTGAGAAAGAGCTGCATGCAGGAAGAACCAATCCTAATGTCAAGGACAACCGCTTCTAAATTTCTGGGGCCAGTGGATGCCAGTTAACTTTAAGACATTTCTCGAAAGATTGTCTTGAACTGTTACGCAGCCCACTACACTCAACTTTTTTGTCCAAATGTTCACTTAAAATTCAGCATAAGTGGCATAAAAGGTCCATTTTCTACAGATGCATGACAGTCACATGAAGGATAACCTCTGCTTTTCAGGAAAAAATGAGTTGTCTGTCATGTCAGGAATGGTTTGCACAACCTTCTCTTAACTAGCACTCTGAGATTTACCTGTACACAGGCAGCACAGAACAAATTACAGTCAGTTTAAGCATAAGGAAAACAGCTATGTTTAACTCCTGGGAAAGACAGAATCAAGAAATGCTCATCTCGTCAAGGAACAATTCTCACAGACACCAAACAACACTTATCCCATGGCTGCTATTACTACAGAAAATGCTGCTAAGATGGTACGGACAATGTAAGATGGCCCCAGCTCATCAGGAAGGACTAGCGGTAGAAAATGTAGCTTGACTAGCACTAAGAAACCATGACCCTGATTTACCACTATCCTGCCCCTTTGCCCTTAAAAAAACATGTGTGTGACTATACATAAAACAATTATAGCTACATTCTTCTAGATTTGTATATCTCATCTACTCAAATCTTAAAATAAAACTGAAAGTTGTTTGAACAACGAGAACTAAGACACTGCCATTCACTTTGTACTTTTTCCTTACATAAGAGTTTATGACCTGCTTTCTTGAAACTATATACTAAATACAAGGATAAAAGTTGACATTTGGAAAGTTTTCTCCTAGAGAAGACAAGGAAGACGTTTTTCCTGTTCAGACGTCTCCAAATTCCTACCCTGCAACTGTATCTTTGTTTAGCTTTCTGAAAGTGAAAGGGAAGCGTTTCTCACATTTCCAGTTAATACACCTTTTTGCATTTCACTGCACTCAGTGATTATGCCCTCTAACATCCTTTTCTCTCTCCAGCTAGACAATTTTAATTCACAAAAATTAAAAAAAGATAATTTACTTTGTTTCTTTAAGGATAGTTTCAGGTGGTACCCCTATATATGTGTACCTCACTTGTTTCATCACCAGCACACTTAATGAAAACATCACTTTCAAAGCACCTTTTCAGGAAACAGGGACTAGGAAACTCTAGAACACAATGGTTAGTATAGTACAACTACTACTTAATCCCATTCAACCTTGATCGAGCAAGGCTTATTAGCATTTGCTTGGCATCAGTCTCAGCAGATCCAGGATACTTCTACCTAATCTGTTCTGTTTGATGGATGCCGGTTTGGGCAGCACATCTACCACCATGGCCCAAAGATGTTGACTTTAGAAGTCTGTTCAAAGCACAAAGTTGCTGAGCACTGGTTTAAGATGATCTGTGGGTGAATTCATTTGAATTTTAAGCCATAATAAATAGGAGCATGAAACATTTAACTCAAAAGCAGTAGTAGTTAGGGAATCTAACCAATTAGTACATCTAATCCTATTTATGCAAAGTAAATAAATAGAAATGTAAATATTTTCCTGGATATAAGTTATCAAGGATGCACAGATGAGATGGAGCCCTTCCATTCATTAAAGTCAATTCACTACAGTACAATGAACACAGCAAACCTGGGGGTTTTTTGAAACACAGCAAGGCATTTGCTAAAATCAGCATAGCAAAATCCAACATATGATCTTCCTTTTATAAATAGCAGATTGCTTCTATTTATAAATAAGGAACTCTGTACTCCCTCAGTAGGATGAAATTCTTAAAACTGTTAAGGTAGGCAACACTAAAATGGAAGATTCATCCATAAAAACTAGGACAATATTTCCAAGGGTAGGCAAATTCTAGTGGAGCTTTCCAGTAGATGTCAGTACAGACAATTCATCCCTAACATGTAACTAGACCTTTGATGGTCTGAATGTAACATCAGGTCAACTAAGAACAGCACAGGATGCTGAAATCTTTCAAATGCTATTGATAGGGAGTTCTAACATAGAAAGCCAACCCCGATAAAGTTGTGAAGGAGAAACTGCACTGAGAGGTCTAGGATGTACAAACAGGGAAAAGGACAATATAAGAAAGTCAAAAAGCTTTAAGATTAGTTAGATCTGCTTGTCTGATATGCCAGCTTTGGTGCAGAATCAAGTAGAGAACAAATATGACTTTGCTGGCCCTGTTAGCAGCACAGCTTCTGAGCCAGCCTTTATCTCAGTCCAGCTAAGATGATCGAAGTGTAATGGAGGTAGCTGCTAGCCCTGCGAGTCTCAGCTCAATCCACTCTGTGATCTGCATTGCCTCAGAGCCATGAGTGTGAGAGAAGCAAGGGAAAAAGGAAGTTCAGACTGTTTCTTTTACCATGGTGCTGACTCATGAAAGCAGTAACAAAATAGCATTAGGCTGTCAAACTATCAAGAATTAAACCAACTTTGGGTTTACATACACAAACTAAGACAACTGCAGCAAATACCTGTGGTACCTATGTCTTACGAGTAAGGCAACAAGCAGCATGCTCAAACCTGTCTGCTAAAGCTTTGGTGAAATTCTGCGTACATACCACATGCACCAATGCTGATCTGGCCTTAGGGTCATATTTTCCTTCTAACCTTATCTGAAACAAATGCAAGTCAGTCTTTTCCCATTTTGTAATGGATGATGTTTTGATAGATGCTTATCACTTATTAGATCCAATCCTTTCTCACTGCTGAAAATATCTATTTTCTCTTTACAAATTACAATCTTTTCAAAAAACCCTTCGGCATGCACTTCCAGAAAAACATGTATACTTACGGCTGTTTTATTTATCATTTCCTGTTCTTCCTGAAATCTGCAATTTATATTTGAATAATGCAAACAGAAGAGCTATTCTAACTCAATTCCACAGTACTCAATTTCCTTTCATTTCAAAACTTCACTCTTGTTTTTAAAAAAAAAAAAAAAAAACTTCTCAGTTTAAACTCCTGCAGCTGATTGTTAAGACTAAGAGATTTTTTAATTCTTAGAGAAAAGTGGACTTAACTGCTTATGACTATCATCTAGATATCTTAAATACAACATGATGATGCAGTCTCCTTCTCTGGAGACTTTAAAGACCTGTCTAGATGTGTTCCTGTGTGACCTGCGCTCTATAGATTATGGTCCTGTTCTGGCAGGGGGGTTGGACTCGATGATTGCTGGAGGTCCCTTTCAACCCCTAACGTCTTGTGATTTATTCTGAAACTAAAATGTAGCAGAGTTCACAATACATGATTTCTTTTACATCTAGAAAATTAGTTCTGAATTTTAGTTAAAAGTGGTTAGCAACAGTCTGCTGAGCAAATGCAAGATGCCATTCCCTGGTACCTCTTAAAAGCTAAAGGAAGCAACTCTCCAAATAGCTGCTGAGGTGAATGTCTGGCTACATAATGAATCATTCTCATTGGACACTACAGATCATGGTTAAATCTGGAATGAAAAAATACAAGAATTAGATAACACTTAGGAAAGCTTCCAGATGTACTGCTAATACAACACTTGAAATATATGAAGAATTTACTGCCAAGATGAACTGACTCTGGCAGCCTAGACAATCACCTAACTTGGACATACAAACTGTATAGCTAAAAGCTCAAAAGTGATAGAAGTAGTGCTTACAGTAGTCACTAATGCATTTAGCACACACCATGCATGAACACAGCTGGTACACAACCGCAGCAACTGCGTAAGAGAGCTTCCATCCCTGGAAAAGGAAGGGACATTTCAATTGAGCCATGTCTGGTGCTGCGTTTAGCTGGAGACGAACACCATATCAAACACAGGTCAGGAATAAACCAGTTCATTTGGGCACAGAGCCCAACTTCTCCAAAGCTTTATTAGGCACGTTCTTGATCTTGGTACAAGAATACCGCTGAGTCGTCACACAGAAAGTTATAACACATCAGAAAGTTATAGATAAAGGAAAACACTTTTTATACATGCACCTGGAACTGATAATTCATTTTAAAACCCTGCAGTGAAAGGGAATGCGCCCAGATAATAATAATCACTTGCCTCTACTTCCTACACAACTACAGTCCTGGGCAACTGCTTTCAGGGCAGTTTCAAGGAATTATTTTTAATAAGAACATTCATCCATGTTTCTTAGCAATAATCCTATCTTTGCATCTTATTAATCTATGCATCCATTGGGTGTTTAGCACTAATAATCTCATGTGTCATCATCAGTTTGCTACCACAGACACAGTAAATTGAAGGTGAAACACCCTGCATTGCACTTCCTAAGGGAATAAACCAAATACTTGAGTATATGCAACTTAATTTGACTTCAGAGTTAAAATGAAACAATGGAATATTGGAATGAGGACTTCTCAAAAAAAAGAAAAAAAAAAAAGAAAAAACACACCACCACCACACACACTTGGAGTTAATTTAGTACGAAGGATAAGGCCATGAAATTCACTAAATCTATCTAGATTAAAAAAATCTGCAAAATCTGGGCCACAGGAACTTTACAGAGTTATTCCTGTTCCAAGTAATATTTTAATGATTGAACTCTGCCTTTCTGCAACCAAACTTCTGTTCAGACTGCTAACAAAAATCAATGCTTACTCTTTTCTAAGACTAGAGTTCCACATAGTTTTACTAGTCAAGTTTCTCAACAAAATGAACTCTGCCACTGTTATTTATTTGGAAATATCAATACAAGTATTCACATGAACATTCCTATAGACTGTAAAGAAACTACACAGACACAGGGTAGAATTTCAGCATGGCTTTACCATTCTCAGTATTCTGCTCTATTCTGATCTTTAGAGAACAGACTTAAATGTATACATCTGTATATGTATACACATGTGTAAATATAGTTTACACATTTAGTCCTAATTGCTGTAACATCTGACCCACTTCCAGATGTTACTACATTGCTGTATGAAATCTATGGGAGGTAGGAAACCACTATTAACAAATATCTTTAGAAGAGCCAAATCTAAACAATTTACCTAAGATTATTCAAAACATCATTGCCAGAATAATTTGAACTCCACTTCACCTTCTTAATCCCTGTACAGTCCCTGAATAAATGTATGGGTGTGGCTGACATGGGACTTTTATAATCATCCAAGACAATGACTCAACACAGAACTTATTTCAGGGGGTTAAAAAAAATGAGATGGAAAGCAGCTCTGAGAATTCACCAATTTTGAAAGAGGGTTGCTGGAGAAGTGTCATGCCAAAAAAAGGTCTTGACAGAAGGACAAAACGTGCAGATAAGCGAGATCCTTCTTTCCAATATCTTATATTTTGGGATACAAAACCACATATTAATAATACTAAAACAACAAAAAAGTTGCAAATGAAACATTTAAACAGAAAGAACAAAATGGTCAGAAGCTTTACAGCAGGAAATTCCCAACAACTCACAGTATGTTAAAGAATGATTACAAGAAAAGTCAAACTGCCTTTTCTAATGAGTGAGCCAATCTTCACCCCTTGGTGACTTCCAAGATGACAACACTCCACACCTGATAGATCTAAGAGCAGTATGTTTGCTGGCATTCTGACAAAGCCTGGTTCAAGAGATAATCTGATTTTGGCACCATGGCAATTGAAATATCAACAGAATTCTGAAACAGATAATTACTTCCTTACCCGGTTCCATCTTACATTCCATATGACAATGGAATATTGCAAGTGGGAATGGAGGTAGCTCCTAGGGCACCTCAGACAAGCAGAAAGACACTGTATTCTGCTCTTGGTGCCATGGTGTGCCCTAAATTTCACTATCATCTTTACCCAACTGAAATTTTATGTAGTGCATTACTTCTTGGTGCTCTTCACCATATAATTACTCAGCCTTTTAAATATGCTCTATAACACTTCAGTACTGCAGGATACTGCAGAATTCTCCTTTCAAAAACTGTCTCTAATTCTAGACTACTTACTTGTATACATTTGCATTATTAACATTATTTCCCTCTACAGTAAAGAAACAGTTATCATTTATCTTTTTGTTTAAGCTAAACACTGTTGAAGTGCTTTTATTTAAAATACAATTTTGGTAAGCATTTCTCACAGGTAACATCTCCTGGAACACTGAAGAAAGCCCAAAACTGTCCATGCTTCAAAAGTTAGCAGCTATGTAGTTGTATTTAATACTCAACTCAAATGTTTTTCCTAAATAATGCAGAAGTATTTTTTAAATAAGCACAATGTCATAATGAGTATCAGGTAAGTCAAGTAGATTGAATGGAATAATATTAAAGCAGTTTAAATATTGTTTGATTCTGCAGAATGTCAGTCTAATATCAGCCCAGGGATACACCAAGTACTCATTTCAGGTTTCTCACTGGAAAATTCTAAAATTTTCTGGTTTACTGTCTCAGTAAGAACTTATACATGGCTCATCACAGGCAGTGGCACCACTGGGTATACAAATATGCATTTGGCATAAGCAAGAGTCTTAAAATTCAGACGCACATTTTTAGAACTCCTCTTGAACTCATCTGGAAAACAGACCCCTAAGCACTTCAGAGGATATCATCCTGCTGGTGGTTGCTTTCATAGTGGACAAAAATTTGGGAAGCTGTGCGTCCAGCTCTGCTGAAGCCTAGTTTTAGCTGACGTGGGTTCCTGGGCTCACGGTTCCTGCCCATATCATGCTTTCACAGAGACGTGGCACACACACTCTGTTCCTCCTCTTCTACAGCACAGCCGCAGTGAAACGTGTTAACACAAATCCATACTGTAGGTTATCTCTATGCTACATACCTGAAACCAAGTTTCAGATCATAACAAATTATTTAAAAGCTTAGCTAGGTGAATAGCCAAGCTAAGCCAAAACAACCAAACACGTGCATGTGGCAATACAAATAGTTCAAAATGGGTCATTATGGCCATGCTCCAAGATGGGCACATGGGCTAAACAGCTGCCAGTCACTTGGCACTCCAACAGCAGCCCCCAGAAAAATCTGTTTAAAGCATTACAACAACTTATACATATGGGTTGAAAAAGAAAGAAAAACATCACAACACTTGAAATTCATCTGTCATAGCATGAAACCTCCTTTGAAACACACCAACCTTCTCTTTAGTGCTCAGCTAAAGAGCACTCCAAAGCCTGGGCAGGAAACATTGCACCTAGCGATGTCCAAAAGACATTAGTACTTTCAAAGAAAGAATGAACAACGTAGTCTGGTAAAATAAAGCAGAGTGAAAGAGGCATCACCAACTTGAAATGTAAAAAGAAACCTCTACCCCTTACCCTCCGAATGAGTTAAGTATAAAAGGAAATACAGATTCATAAATCACTCTCTTCCCTGAACACAACCCAAGGCAACAGGATTGCACAATAACCAGTCTCCCTGGGAAGACTGGAGATTGACTGCCACAGAGATACATACAAGGTAGAGGAAACTTTCAGGTCCTGTACCACTACTTTGATTGCCCTACTTTATTCCTCAGTTTTAAGCATTTTATAAATTTGCCTGTACCTTCATAAACAAGCATTAGCATTTGATTTTTATCCTTACTTGCCTAGTGTTTTGAGTGATTTCAGACTGTTGCAGTGACACGAGCACAACCCAATAATGTTCTTGTGGGTCGGACAAACCATAAAATAGGATTTTGAATCACCTTGGGAGGAGTTGAGCATCTACAAACATTGCTTCAGATCAGAGAGAACTGCATATTCCCCCACTAAGTTGCAGCAGCTTTCCTGGGACTGGTACCAGCTCAGGCATCAAAGTAGTAGTACCCTGCAGCAATTAACAATCCTGAGAAAAGCTCCCTGTAACCTTCCCCAAACTCACACCTGACTCCTGGATTTCGCTCCCCAAGCATACTAAAAATGGAAGTGCCATACACATACCCTAAATATTCTAAAGCACTGAATTCTAACATTGTTATGCTGCAGTACCCAAATGACAGAATATATGAGCTGTAGTAACTTAAGTAGCCACATTTCCACTTTCTTGAAGCAAAGCACCATATGGTAAAGGAGATTCACATATAAAAGAACAATAGAAGGTAAGTAAAGAAATAAATCTCCTTGCCTATGTGGAGAAACAGAAAAGGAACTTAAAATAAGGTGTGAACGTGTCACTGCCAATAAGAGACACTGTAAAGAAATGAATCAATGAAATAAAAAAATAACATTTCATTTCAAAACCAGGTAAATGTCTGCTTCGACTGTCTGATGCTCACCTTGCCCTGCTTTTTCTGCAGGAAATAGCAAGGTACCAAGGTAAGTAAATGAAGCCCAAATGAGACTTCCCAGAACAATGAGTTATGTTTCCACTGCAGCTTTACAAAGTTCTACAGTACTACTAACCAAGTAAATAAAATCAAAACATCCACTTACTTGACACATCATTTTTTAAAAGTAGGATACTTTAAACAAATAAGAC
The DNA here is from genome assembly GCA_013399055.1 of Ramphastos sulfuratus. NCBI lineage: Eukaryota > Metazoa > Chordata > Aves > Piciformes > Ramphastidae > Ramphastos > Ramphastos sulfuratus. Next base: position 5,789 of record WBNM01028634.1, on the reverse strand, counting down.
ACAGTTCAGTGACTTCCTAAACTACTACGGCTAAGCAAACAAAACTTCTTGTATGAGTACATATGAACGAAAAGGTATTATTATATATTATATGCTCTAATAACTGCAGATGTGTACAAGTGTGAGCTTTTCTTTTGCAACAGGCCACAGAGCTGATATGTCCTCATGCTATATCATAAATTCAGAAAGAGACATTTTGGTAGTGTATATTTGTTATGTATATTTGTTCCAAAGAGCTTGTAGCACTTCAAGACTACTCTGGGTAAGAAGCCAGTGCTTCTTAGTTCATGATTTAGGCCTTAAAATTTGTATAAAGTTTTACTTTTAAAAGTCAATTTATGGAAACTGTAGTAAATGTTACTAAACTTCTATAAACTAACTCAAACGGACATGAACCCAGTTCCATCTTGAATGTCTAAAGCAATCCCCCACTAGCATTCAATGACTCCAACAGTCGTTTAAAACTACTTTGTGTCAACACAAAGCTCCAGCTACACTAACTAAGGTCTCTTGATAAAGAGTTAAATCTATGCTAATCACAGCAACCAGCCCCAGCAGCACATTTCTTTTTGTTGTATGTATTCCAAAGTCGCTGGGTTTAGAGGCTTGTGTTTATCTAACCCATGGTTCCCCCTCCCCCGACGTTTCTCCTCTATTTGTAACTCATCCCTTCCCTTTCCTGTTACATCAGGAAGCTGCAAATACAGTGGCTTCTTCAGGGCTGTTATAATTACCACAGTACACTGCAGTTCTGAAATGCATGAAAAACAACTAGCAATTACTTCTACAAGATTTCTGAGAGCATTTAAATGTGGTTCTGTTGGCTTTCTAGAAAGCTTCTGACCAACATGCTGCATCCAATATTAAAACGCCTCTATACATCTCTTCATTAGGACTAAGGCTTTATATGCCTTCATATTGCCCCCCAAGTAAGCTATTTAAAAAATAATCCAATATAGAAATAGAGAAAAACATTGATAAGAAACCAGAAAGAGAGCCATGAGGGAAAGCCAGTAAAAAAGTTCCTATTTTTCACTGACTTACTTTTATTATAACTATCTCAGGAAATAAGCAAATTTCAACTAAGACTTTAGAGAGAGGGGAAAAAAAAAGCAGATTGAAACAGCTACCATATCAAACGACCATCGTTATTATTTACTTGGTTGCAGCACAGTGTGGATGTTTTAGGAGCCATCTCAAGCTCTCAGGAAAGGATTTTCCCCTCCCTTCCTTCCTTCCTTCCCCCCTCCTCCCTGCCAGTAATCCTAGTTTAAAGGACCTAACCCTTCTGAAATACATTAACTCAATTTTTTTTTTCAAACAGCTGGAAGTTTGCTTTTTTTTTTTTTTGGGGGGGGGGGGAATGAACTCAAACCAGCAGATGTTCAAGACAGGCTTTTGTTTTCCCTTCCATGTGAAGCTTAAAGGCACTTCCAAAGAGATTAAAATATATTGTTCATCCTGTTAGAAATACTAAACAAAACTTCAAATTCCTAAATATAGGTGGGACAATCACATTGTTTTTCTTAACCTGGAACGTCTGACAAGACAACATGCTTACTTTTATTTCTTTCATTCATGTTGCAAGTATAGAAAACCACTGACTGAGTAGTTTTGCTCCCTTGAGAATAAAACAGAACTCCACAATCAATCTTATAAATGGACTTAAAAACATAAAATAGCTGGTTCTTAACAGAAGAGCAGAGTCTTGTCAAATTCAAGCAGACCCTTTAATATAGCATAAAACATTAAGGGAAATGGATTGAAATCAGGCAAGCCATTGGTACAAAATGACATAATGCTTATAGTTCTGAAAGAAACAAACAAAAATAAACTGCTTCCATTTGTTTAGGTAATCAAATATAGCTATTCCCTTCTCAGTTTCTCAGCCTCTCCCCATAGCACAGTGTAGATACAAAAGAGGTGTAATGTCAAATCGGTCTGGTCTCAGCCTGCTCTGTGGAGCTGCATGTTTTATGACCATGGCCAGGTCTTGCAAGTTTAATGAGGCTCCTTCTCACACACACATACACCACACACAGTGCCAATTGGGAAACTGGGAAATAATACAGTAGGATTGCAGGTGTAGCTTCTTGATATGTTAAACCTATACACAGACTGAAAAACTAATCTACATTTTTAGCCTAGGACTGGCAAAAGCTTTCTTCATATAACCATTAGTAGAACCCCACCTTAATCTTCAACTGTTAACAAAACCCAACCTGTGACAGGGCACTTGATGTTAACAGCTGCATGAAAAGATTAATCAAAAGCTTTGTGTGTCTCTCCTTACACAGGCCAAACACCAAATCAGTGTTAAATTCCTCACGTGCTGCTACACCCAGTTAATCTACTCGAAAAGCAGCAAACTATGTAAATCTCCTCACGCTGATGAGATAAACATTACACTCATCAAAACGTAACAAGAGCCAGTGTTACTGGACAAAGGCAGAGGAACGCCGGGCTTCCTGAGCACCCTGGCTCTGGTAGGTGGGACCCGGTGCTTGCCTCCATCCCAGGCCTCCAGAGCTGCTGCTGGCTTCCTCCTCGAGAAACCTGAGAGCAGAGAAACCTCCATGCACAAAGCAATTTTAAATCCCTAATCAAATAGCTGTACTAGCTCTGTAGATTTCAAGGAGCAGATGGCAGGAGAAAGTCTAATTTTTCATTTACGATAATTTTACAGAGTGTAGAAATATTTACTTCGGAGGAGCGCCTCCCAATTTGCATGAGAATAACAAAAGTGGGAGGAGGGACAGAATCATCTTCTCAGCAAAAATTGAGAGCTAAGAAAGCCTATATTAAGCAGGATATTGTATGTCATGTTGTTTCCTTCACATCATGGATGCACACATGTGCATTCTTTGCATTGCTCGAGTAATCTTGTTAGTAAAAATATTAGCTTACGCCTACCTTTTTCAGAGAGGATACATGGCCATGAGCACTGTAAAAGATTATTGCTGCAGATACTGTTCAGGTTTCATTCTTTAACTAGACCTGAATCTGCATTTCAAGACAATTCTCAGAGGAGCTGCCACTCTTCAGAAATATCTAACTTTTAAGCCTGGTAGGAGTATTTTAAATGTGTCTGTGTACCCATAACACAGGAAATCCTTTTGAAAATACAATTTCAGAGACTACATCTTAGTGTTGTATTCTTATAAGTACTGTGAAGAGAGAAAAAGATTAGGCACCACCTAATCGAATCTGACCCAAAATTAAGGATGTTGACTGACTCCTACATGGCTGATTTACACAATGAAAGATACAGCAGATAACAAGCATAATACTACAAACACAAATCGTTTATAAAACAAAACATAGTTCTTTGGGAAAACAAAAAGAGTATGGGTAAGCTATGGGTCTGCTCTAGCTAACTGGTGTTTTGTCAGTGTTCTACATGAAGGCAAAATTTCACATTACGCCACAGTGCTTTAAAGACAAATCAAGAGAATATCACCTTGCCGTCTACCACTAAATCACTCATCTTTTCATTTGAATCTGCTACAGACTCTTAAAAATTAAACAGGAAAATACTAAAACTGAAGTGCTATACTATTCTGATATCACATTACATTACCAACAGAGACATACAAGCTACTCAAAAGATTTATTTCATTTCTAGGTTATTTTTTTTTTTCAGCTTCACATAATACATGCTGTTAGGATAGGAAATCTAGTTTCTTCTTTTAGAGATGATAGTAGACTACTTTTCCTATGCTAACAGTATCTACTGTCTCAGACTAACGCACAATTATAATTCAATTGTCCAAATATGGGTTACACACAAAGCATGAAGAGACTTAATCTGGAATATTCTTAATAATTGAGTTGAAAAAATTGGCTCATAATACTCTCCAGCACTGTTTCACATCACTGCACTCCTGTAGGCTATGCCTGAGTGAAAGGGAAATCAGAAAGTCAGTCTTTAAACAACCTTACTCTACGTGAATGAAGTTAATAGGAGTTTTCTATGGACTTAAATGGAGAAAAGCACAGGCCTTGGCTCCTTGTGTAGGAAGTGTGTGAGCGGAGAATGGCTACACACTAACAAAAGAAACCTTTGGTACCCAGGGTCTTAAGCCCACATAATACCCCCACATTCATTTCTTTCTCAGCCTATTGGGGAAAAAAGGGTCTGTTTGTTTTTCAGATTTAGGCGGCCCTTTTAGCTCTTTGAATCTAAGGAGTGCACTGTGAAAAGAAGAGCATCTTATCAGCCTGCTCCAGACCAGCAGGCAACTCACATCCGCACTCAAAACAGAGCCCTCCCAGGAACAGGCCTTGCCCAGGCTGCCCTCGGCTCCTGCCAGCACCCTGCCCAGTACCCAAACACTCCACACAGCACCCCGAGGGGCCTTCATTAATTAATGGGCCTTTCAGGTAGAGTTAAAAAAAAAAAAAAAGTATTTAAAAAATTGGCTTCATTTACAAAGCACGCAGGAGCACCAAACATGATCATCAGCGTGGGCAGATCCAGGGCATTTATTAAAAACAAACCAAAACCGGCACACACAATAAGCATGTTTTATTATGTATGGACTTGAACACCTTGAGTACAAGATAGAAAGATAACTCCACGCACTGTTAGGCAGCATCTGCAGAGTGCTGCAGAGATAACGCACCATCGATTCTTATCAAACAGGTATTTATATAAAATAAGGGAGAGCAGCAAGAAAACAGCATTTTTTGTTGAAGCTTTAAGTAAACGTGAGAACTGAACGTTCACAGGCACACAGGTTAGCCACGTAGACCACAGACTGTCCCAACCACACGCTAAAAGTTCAGAATTTTGAGGCCCATTTCCCCATCCTTTAAGGAGTGCTTCACTGTGCACCGCAGTGAGACCCCATCTGCTACTTCTGCCCCTAATGAATTCTGACCTCCTACAAAATCGGACAACCCCACCAGCACTGCTTAACTGAACCCATCAAATTACTCGTTTCATCTAAGAGCAGCAGACACAGAAGAGTTATTCCTCACCTGGAAAGAAATATGCCACAGCCTTTTGGCACGCTTTGTCAAGCCAGTGACCTCTACTCCATTTACTCTCTAGCACACAAACACACCACGTTTTCTGATGAACTTTAAAAGTACGATTATTTTTGGTAATCAAAGAATGAGAGAAAAACAATACACTTCGCAGTAAATAATGTAGCATTAATTCCAACTTTTTGAGGGGAAAAGTAAGAACTCCGGTCGAAGAATCGAGGGCCCAGCAAGCCTGTAACCCAACTATTTAAACTATTTCCAGCGACTAAACAAAGAAATACCTCTTTCAGTACGGCTCCATAGACGTGAGTGTTTCGAGCTTATTAGAGCGATCTGTCGGCCCTTAAAATGTCACTTCACGGCGGAGAGAAGGGGAAGGTCCGAAGAGCGGCGGTAGATTTTTGGAGGGTTGCTTGAAAAAAACAACGCGCCGCGATCCTTTCGCTCATTTCACGAGGAGCGAAAATCACCAGCCTGAAGTTTCGCTCCGCGGCCCGTGTTGCAATACCGGGTGCTTTTTAACTTGTTGCCGAGCTCAGCACGGCCGGGGGCCACCCGGCCCTCGGCGGCTGCACTCCCCGCACCGCCCGGCCCGGCCGCTAAGGTCACTCGGCGGAGCCCGCCTGGGCACTCAGCAAGGTCAGGGCGCAACTTTCACGGGGGGGTAGGGGCGGATGAAAAATATGAAAATAAAAACACTTTCTTTTTGTGAATTCCAGCTCTCGAGAAGCTAACAGGCTGCAAATTGCAACTCACGCAAGTCGCCACCCTCTCTCCCCACTCCTCCTCCAGCACCT